>JAGDYQ010000003.1:15828176-16088176 GCA_021962125.1 Bulinus truncatus | reverse complement strand
TCTCATTCCTTCCCCCGCTTGTAGTTACGTAGTTGTCCCCCATTAGCCTGATTGAGACGAAAATTTTGGAATTCCCCAGACTATTTTTAGAAAGGGATACACACGGTCTGTCTACCACCTAGGTTAGACGATTATGTATTAGATATATGTATATATATTGCATATGCTACTTAACACATTGCTCTTATTGTGTCGTGAGATACCTAACAGACGCGTGGGTCATATGTAAAAGACTAATGAGCATCTCACTTAATCGAAACTCTTTTATGTGAAGGAGTTAAATATAATATTGTTTTGGTGTTATTTGTGCATGTGTGTTTAATCACATATTTTTAATTGACTAGAGATCATAAATTTTATGTAGTTATGTGACGTAGTGCAACGACACTTGTCACTTGCTTAGATACAAGCCTTGGAGATTTAACTTGGATACTTATTTGTTCAAAAACCAAGTTAGTTAGATACAAGCTCTTGAGCTCTCAAGACTTGCTTTTTTTGTAGTCAGTTATCTTAGTCAAATTATTACTCTAGTAGAAGTACCTTTTGTTTAGTGTTGGTTTAGCATCAAGGTCAATTAGCACCACATGTTTGTATATTTTATATATTGAAGTCTTCGTATAAATTAAATGATGTATCAGCGATCAACTTGTTTATTAATTGATTGAAGAGAATGTTGAGTACAAGCTAGACATCATGCTACCAGACGTACGCCTCCATATATTAGCAGATGAATCCAAACCTCAAACCCTCACACCCTTCCTGTCACCTTTTTCACCATTTTCACTTAGGCCTACTGTGCTAACAATTTCACCCCCCCCCCCCCCCCCAATCTCTCTGAAGCTCACATAATAAGTAAAGGCCCCCAAACAGTAAGAAGCTGACCAAAAAAAAAATCAGGGGGTCATTATTTTTTTTACCCAATCTCTCCGCGAAGCACTTCCCCCCTCCTCTCCAATTCTTTATCATTGCATGTCACTCTTCAGCCACATTCCTCTCCCCCCCCCCCCCCCAACGGTCCCTTAACATTAGCAATGGCACGTAATTTTTATACATGTGGGCTAGGTGTATAAGTATTTATAAGTTTAGTCTCATTAGATTTTTGTAAGACACTTACATAAGAAATGTTGTTAACAGAAACTTTTTTATTATTTTCATTTAAACCTTAGAAAATAACGAGTGCAAGCGTTGCTCAGATGCTTGCTACTTCTCTACCCCAGGCATAGAACATTGCGCATGCCCAGACTTTTTGATACTTGACGACGAAACATCCTCTGTTTGTATTGGTAAATATCTTAATGGAATCTCACAATTGGATTCTTGAAATGTATCATGCTAATAGTCATAATAAAACGGAAGAGTAAATGCAGGTATAAAAACGGTAAAAGGCGTTAATCTTAATTTAGATACCTTAATATTCAAATATTATTATTGATACGTTACCTCTAAAACAGTACCAAGTCAAAATGAAAGTATTGATGAATAAAAAAGTTTCTAAAATAATATTTTAATCGCCCATAATTTTAAAGGACATTTTTCTAATGGTGATGGATTATTTCAAATCGAAGGGATTTCGAGCCTTGGATGCCCTGTCGCTTTTCGAAATGTAATATCTATTATTTCTTGCATTTTTTTTTTGGCAGTTCAATGTGTCAGTGAGTTGTTTAGGGGCGATGTATTTTAGCTGCGGTCTGTTTCTTGGAAGGCTTGGACTGGATTTCCCCTTTCTCCACCTGAGAGCATCTATTTACATCCACTATGGTGCCTCATTGGCCATTGTATTCTTAAGTTCAGGTGATGATGGACTGGTGTATTGTAGGAAGAGCAATACAAAAATGTTCCAATGTAATAGAATCAGAGCTGCCAATCTGTGTATTTTTGGAGAAATTTAGAAATAAATAAAGCTATCAAATAATTATAGATCTGGATGCTTTTTTGTTATTTAGATATAAAATTTTAATAATCTGCTAATATATTTTGAATAATCTAGATATTTATCATATATTTTCTGGGTAAGTCTTCAAGAAAATAGTTTGCCATTGTACTTAGTGCATTTAAAAAAGAAAAAAAGACTTGTTTTATCAATTTGTTTATATTTCAGTTCCATACTACCCATATGGCAAGAGTAATGGGGACTCATTACTCACAGATAATTATATTGATCAAGGAACAGTCTTCATTAGCAAGCCTGTTAGATTTACATCAGGAGCACCTTTTGGAAATCAATATCAATCATCAGCTTTTGTAAAGTATTTTTTAACTATTATACTTTAATACCTTTTCAAAGCATTTAAAATTAATGAATATAAAAAAAATGTGTATGATTATTGCTAATATAAATGCTTAAGTTCAGTTGCTTTACTAAGGCGGTTGGGACCATAATGGTGACAGCGGTGACACCAAAATGAGTCATTCTAAATTTCATAGTCAGGTTTTATAACCGATCATAGCTAAAATCATCAGTACTGAATCTGCACTAAATGATTGATGCCAAAATCGCTGCTGTGATGGGAAGATAGTAGAAAAAGTGGAGGGATATCTTGCATAGGTTGCAAAGCAGAATTTGGCATGTTGTTGCCTCAAGAAAGATGAATCTTCTTTAAATAAATGAATATTCTTGAGATGGTTGAGAAACTTTCAATATGATGCTGTGTTGAAAGAACAAGTTAAGAGATATAACACCTCATGTACAATAAAAGCATCCATATCTTATCTATCACCTGTAACACAAAATGTTTTATAAAAATGTCCAGGCGCAACCTGTGAAATATGAAATCAGCGAAGTATTTTGGAATTATGCTCAACAGCACACCTGACATTTCACACACCAGATGTTTGATAGCTCTAATTTTTCTACAATGAGTTATCCAAAGCTGAGCATTTGAACAAGATAGGAAGGCAGAAAAGACATATGTAGGCAGCAGCTGTTGATCTTGACAGTGCCAGAGAATAGTCCTCATTTGTTGTTTTGAAATTCATTGCTGAATGGGACTTCCTAAATCTATATCAAAATTCTTACTGAGCCTGCAATTATTTATCACTATATTTGTGTCTGTAGCTTAATGTGAGCGGAGTTTTTCAAAACTGAAACGGATAAAAAAATTACCTGCGATTCAAATGGGACAATTTAGGCTTTTTGATCTTACTATGATATCTATTGAAATTGATAAAGTGAAAGATATTGATATTGATTGAGATGTACAGCTTTGAAGACCAGGAAAAGAATATTTAAAATAACACTTATTATCACAATAATTTGACTGTACTTATCTCTTGCCACCCCAACACTGTTCTATATATTCACCTAAGGCTGCATATATTATCTATATAGTTTAAACCTGTATGAGCAACTTACACTGATTCATTTATAAACAGTTACTTCCATTTTAAATTATTGTTATAAATAGTTACATTTGATTATTTTGATGAAATTTTCAGTTTGAACAACTGTAGACTACAGAAATAAGATAATCTACAAGTTACACTAATTGAATCAATTTTAACTAAGTAAAATATTTTAAAATATAAAACAAGCTTAATATATACAGCTCTATGTAAATATACAGATCAGTGTTGGGGTTCCTATAGCATCATTCTATATTATTGTCTAATCACACATTTTTTGTCCAATAACGTGCTAAAAATAAAACTTGCAGACTTATAGCTTATCATAATATTTTTGGTAGATTTCGTCAAATGGTGTGGTTGGCTTTGCAGACGTCAGTTTTTTGCTTGGCCAGTCAACAGATTTGAGCTCATACAGTAACCTTAACTTAATTGCACCTTATATGGCCAACATCAACCCTCAGTATGGTAAGAAATGAGTTTTATTTTGTTGTTAAATTTATAATCACATCTTTTACTTAAAATCTTTCTTTAAGTACACTCGGCCAGAGATGAGTGTTGCTGGCTTCTGTAAATAATACTTGTAAAGTTTGTTTTATTAACTGTAGTAGATGTTATAATTTCAGTCAACAACATTAATTAACGAAGTTGACTTTAGTTGAAGTAACAATAATAATAATATTTAATTCTTGAATATAACTGTATGAACATGAACTGACATACAATGGTCAACTCAGGAGAACGATAACTACTGTCTAGATAAAACTACAACATACATCGGCATACCACGATGCCCAAAGCTAGACTGATTTGACAACTGTTAAAGTAAAACACGTGCTCCCTCCCCATTGTCAGTTGTAGCATACGTCATTTCTACCAAAATGACTTATACACTAGAACTCAGAACAAACTACAGCGCGGAATGACGCCATAGATACTGTGGTGGGCAGAGCCTACCGGATTGCGTAATCAAACTATGACTATACTATTTCTCCACTATGAGCAAACAATGGCTCTTGGACTAATTGCAGATTGCTTGAGTGTTTGTTCTGGCTTGCAGTGAACTTTGTTTTGCAATAAAGTTAACTTTAAATTCATGGGTGTGAAATTTAAATACTTGGCTGTTGGCCTGAGACTCCTGGGTTCGGTTCGATCTTCTGTGAGAAAAAGGGGAATTTTTCCAGGTCTCACTAGTCCACTCAGCTTTAAAAGGGTACCTTACACAAGGGAAGTAAACGAGGCCAGCATTGTGCTTACCACACAGTACGTTTATATTATGAGGTTACAGAGATAGATGAAGTTTACACTTAATCTGCCCTGATGGCCCTTAATGGCTAAAGGACTTTTACTTTTAAATCACATTTTTACGGGAAAAAAAACAACAAAATTCCATTCATCCAATTTTGGTTCATCCCTTTTGTCATTTCTAATGACCCATATTGTTATTAGACCACCATCTACAGTTCTGACCACCTTATGCATACATTTAATTTTCTTTTTTTGGCATCTGCTTAAGGCAATAAAAAATACAGAAATTAAAATTGACTTTTAATATTTAAATGATTAGAGATAGTTGCACTCTTTGATTTTAAACTTAATTATGCTTTTTTTTTTAATAGGCTGGAAGAAATATTATTGTTATTTTCTCCATAATACTCTCCCTTTTAAAGGTCAAGTTTACTACCAGC
Organism: Bulinus truncatus; assembly: GCA_021962125.1. Lineage (NCBI taxonomy): Eukaryota > Metazoa > Mollusca > Gastropoda > Planorbidae > Bulinus > Bulinus truncatus. The sequence goes on along the minus strand of JAGDYQ010000003.1, from coordinate 16,083,146 downwards.
TTTATGAAAAGTATGGCAATCTATTTGGAGATTCTGAATACATTGGTGGGTCTGCTAAACTAGATGAGATTATCAACAGAGCCAGGAAGGATGTCATGGCCTATCACAAAGTATTAGACTTTGATGTGAACACTGTGCTTGTTACTACATGGGTCAATGTGCAGCCATTTTCTACAAATCAAGCTGTGAGACATATAAAATCTAATACATGTACTGAGTTGAGGATGTTAGTTCAAGCCCTTTATTAAGGAAACTTTTAGCTTTTAGGGTTCCATCACTTTATATTTTCTGTTATAAACCAATTGGTTCAAAGGTGAATGGGGCGATTTCTGTCTTTTAAACATTGTTAGAAGTCTACCAGAGGTCAAGGACTTTCTTAGAGGTAGCCTTGGCTGTTGTAAGATTTTAAATGAGTGCAAGTTATCAGTGTATGTTGAGATATGTTTTGATTTTTATATAATACATTTTTTTATAATTATGGATTTAATTTCTCTTTCACCATAGAAGCCAGAACTCAATACTTTCCAAGCTGTATATATCAGTGGTTGGGAAATAACTAATAAAGGACTGAAAATTAAATCTGGTATTTTAAATACAATTTAAATATTGCCTAGAGATTTTTGCAATAACTTTTTTTTAATAACTTCTTGATAATAAAGGAGTTTTTAAATGCATATAAAAATGAATTAGTCCTAAAATATACTTTTGGTCTATAAGCAAAAATACTAAATTTGTCTATTATTTATAGAATACTTCCTTTTCACAAATGACTTTTTTGAAAGAAAAAAAATCCATTATTGTTATTTAAAAATATGAACAGGTGAAGAGACTGCATATGTTATATTCTTGTACCAGTATGGAAAGATGAATTGGTCATTTATGCCAGGAAGGACTGTTAGCATTGGAACAACAAAACTGAGTTTAAATGTTTTAAAAAACTTAAATACGCCTTTGGTTACACTACTGGATGATAAACCTGGAAACACTGGTAATATCTTGGTCTCCATAGTAATAAATGTGAATGTATGTCTATCTATGTTTGTCTGTCTGTCTAGATCTTTCTCTATCTACATCTGTTTGTTTGTTCTGTATATTTTACAAACCTCTCTATGGACTGCATTCAATTTTGCAGCACTAATTCAAACTTCTTAAACAAATTCAAATGTATTCACATTTTAAGTATACAAAGTTTTAAAAATTAGATAATCAGTTTTATTGAGTTTACAAAAATAAACTTCACTGCTTCTAGGTGAGGGGAATCTAATTTGGTTTATGTACTCCATTTATAATTAGAAGAGCAGTACCAATCTAATGTGGAGCCCAATGGAGTTGAATTTTTTGGGCCCTCATCCAGATATGAAAATTGAAAAAAAAACATTTCTAAACCCTACTTTGGTTAATTAAGAAACTTGATAACTAGATGCTTTAAATTGTTGACAATTTCATAGGTCTCAGAGGTGTATACAGCTATAAAGTTGGTGTGGTATCACATGACCCAGCACAAACAGGCAACAACTACCTCACAAGCTATTCCTTTCTGTTAAAGGATAAAGTCTACTTGCATGATATTGATCAACTGTACAAATGCCCAGGCTCACTGGAGAGGCTTGGTGCACAGTGGGAGCTGTTTCAAATAAAAGGAGATGTCTACTGTTATGTAATCAGACGTGTTGCAAAGTTGAGACTTTTGAATGGTAATCGTAGAAACAGGGTAGGTTAAAAAAAAAGTAAATTCTAATCATTATTTTTTGATGCATCATGGTTATAAAACAATCTAAATAAATATTTTCCATTTTAAGTTATATCCTTTACTCTCCACTTTTCTTCTTCATATCAGTTATAGTTAATTAGAAAGTTGCTTAGCCAAATAGTATCTTATGTTATTTTGAAATGCATCTACATGTACAATTATTCCTTAACTAAGGTCTTCTATTTTACATTTTCGTTGACAGTTATGTTGCTATAGACAACCTCAACACTGGAGTGGTGACTGGCTCAGCCTTCTGAAAGAGTCTACATTCATTCTTGATTCTAGCCATATTCTTTGGAGTGATCCTTGGGACTCTTATGGAGTAGAAACCATGTACATGCATGATGTCTGCTGTTTGAATGGCAGCCCAGATTACCTGTGCAAAAGGTTTTACAGAATTTTTCCATATGAGGAGTGCACAAACACAGTTTACATGATTCCAGGTAAACACAGATAACTAATCAATAATGAAGGTTACTGAATATCTTCTCAGGGGGCTAAATGCTTAAAGTATTAGTCAATTATATGTGTAAGTAAATACCAAGTTTAGACTCAGAACTTTAAAGCTTAGGGAGTTTTCCACAAAACTAGACACTTTTTTCTTAGACTTATTTCACATCTTAAAAATAAAAATGATGGTGTTCCCAATATGCAAAACAAGGTTTGCCAGCAATTCTATACTCTCTCAAAATTAAAGTTGAATTAAAATAATCAATATTGTATCACACATTTCAAAAAAATTTTTGTTTCAGTGTGCTTTTGTTAACAATGCAGTATTTTTCTACATTACTATTATAAAATACAAGCTATGTTGTTAAACTGAATGGTTAGAAAAACAATGTAATGCGTGCATATATCTTCAGTGCTCTTACAAATTGACAATCAATTGACTTTTAATATTTTAATATTAATTTTAAGTAAGAAATATTACTTAAAAATATTACAGTATTAGAAAAAAAAAAGTAATATGTTCATAATTTTAGAGTAACTTGATTTGATTATTATAAATATTTTGTTACCAGTGAGAGCATTTGGAGACCCTCATATTACAACATTAGATGGTGTTACTTTCACCATGAATGGTTGGGGAGAGTATATATTGTTAAGCATTCCAAAAGACAACTTTACATTACAGGTAACATTTACATTACCTTCTCTTGTATCTAAATAAAAATTTTTACTGTCCTGCATTTCTTTTAAATGGTTGGAAATATTTTCATGACATTTATATTTACAAGGATTCAGAGAATAGTTTTTGAATAGAGAAAAATGATTTATAATTTTTTTGCTACTAAGTATGAAGATTTTTTATGTCTGATTTGAATACAATTTTCCTTTTTTTCAAACTCTGAACATAGGCTCGAACGGACAGAGCAGAAAACAGTAATGGCTCTGTAACGAATGCAACTGTTTTTGTTGCTTTTGCAGTTAAGGATTCTAATGAATCTAGTTTCCAAGTTGAGCTCTCAACATCTAAAACATGTAAGCATGCCAAATATCCTGCGTTCTTGTCCTTTTATTATTTAAATCATTAATCTTAATCATTTCTGTAATAAATATTATATTGAAAACCCTAGTCAGTATAAAATGAAATATATCTGCATTTTTTTGTGTTAGATAGGTATCATATAAACAAGATTTTTAAAACTGTTTTAGATTAAGACTTTCACTGGCACTGAATAGAAACATTGGTAAAAAAAGCTTTTACTTTAGATAAGCTACTGATGCAAAGTTTAAGGATGAGATGAAATCTCTTAATCATGTAAACCCTTCGTTCATCCCCCACCATAGCCAATAGTGCAGTGACCATGGAGACACACTGGAAATATAGGAGGGGGGGTGTTTTGACCTGAAATATCTACTGGTCCTCACCGGAATTCAAACCATCGCAGGGCCCTCAGGTCGACAGTTGAAAAAGTATTATTTCTACCATTGTTTAATTTTTTTCCTTTATTCTGATTCTAATTTAGTGATGATACTGATTGCCAATGGCATTGACATTACAAGGGAATTCTACACAGAGAGTCCATCAGATATTATAGTGTCTACTGATACAATCAGTGTCACAAGGGAACACCTTGGCAACAGAACTGTGGCAGTGGCTAGTTTTCCTTCCGGCAAGTGACTTTTTTTTAATTGACCGATTTAAGAAATAAATATGAAATAAAGCTAAAATTTAAAAAAAAAATGACTATCCAAAAGTGAATGTGAACCCTTATCCTATCCCAGTCTGGTGACTTTCTATTATTCATGCTTCTTAAAATGACATATTTGTCTCTAAATTTCATACTTGTCAAGTATTTTTTCTAAATTTTATTTTTCAAGGTGTTTCCATTAAAGTTTATGTGGCTTCTAAGAGTCTGCTTATAGAATACAGTGTACCCAATGATTATCAGAATTATACTGAAGGTTTAGTGGGAAACTTTAATGGTAATACAAGTGATGATTTCACTTTACCGAATGGAAGAGTTTTATCAACAAATGCTTCAGAAAAAGAAATTTACCATCAATTTGCCAAAGCATGTAAGTATTTTTTAGCGCATTTATTATATTTTCTTTTAATTAATTGAATTTTTATTTTCATTTAATTAATTCTCTTAAATTAATTGCTCTGTATTATTTGTATAAAACAGGGGAAGTAACTTCAGAAAATAGTGTGTTTAAGTATCATGCAGGAGAAAGTGCTGAATCTTATCAACATTTTGACTTTGAGCCGATGTACAGAGAGGATGCTGATCCTTTGTTGATGGCTAAAGCTGTAGACATCTGTGGAGAGATCAATGATGCTTGCATATTTGATTATCTTGTCACTCAAGACAAACATTTTGCTGTAGCAACAAAAGATGCTAAAGAAGAAATGGAAATTATTATAATAAATCTTGGTATTTATTAAATAGCAACATAAAAAGTGTATATATTGCCCTTATATTTGAGTTGGCTATTTATTATATGTCTATACATTTAAGGGTACTATATACATCATAAAATTGGGGAGGATAGTTGTATCAAATTTTTCTCTCATCATGAACAAAAATTTTTTTTTTAAATAGAATGATTTATTATACAGTTAACAATAATCAATTTTCATTAATTCTGAATAAAAAAGCTTTATGTCAATTATAATTTATTTGAAAACTTAGTTAACTTTGTTAGTTTAGACTATACGTTTTTTTTATTTTACAATAATCTTTTTTTTTTTTTTCCAATATAATATTTTTCAGTTTGCACATTTTTTTTTCTTTTAAATAAGTTAACACTTTCCTTAATCTCAAACAATATACTAATGCACGTAGAATACTAATGTACATAATATACTTATGTACATAATTTTCAAATATTCTTTGTTTTTACACTTTGATTAAAAAAAAATCTTAGGTAATAATCCACCTAGCATTGCTGTACAATATGGATATCTAGACAGCAGTGGGCGTTGGTCTGTCAAACAGGGTGTTACTTCATATTTACAAATTACTTCCAGTGACATGGATGGAGATTCAGTCACTTTAGAAATCCTCACCAACAACACTGATGTTAAAGTGAATCAGTCAGGCTACATAAATTATGTGCCTGATGTAAAGAAGCCAATCTTGTTAAGGTAAAATTATTTGGATTTTGAATGACACGGTATGTCAGAATCTTATGTTATCTAGCCCTGAAAAAAACATTCAAATCTCAAACTGTTCCAAATCTTGTGGTTTTTTTTCCTTTACGTCAATAATATAAAAGGTATTAACAATTCCTAAATCCTAACAAAGTTTTTTTATTCAAAAAAACTTTAAGTCTAACATTTTTTCAATTTTACGTCTAATAAAGAATATTTGAATGCTAAATAGATAAAGTTGTAATTATAATTAAAATCATAACAACTTAAGAAGAAAGGCTTGTACAGTGAAATTTCACTATGGGGGCTTGATATTCTTTTATAAAAATGAGAATCTGTTACACTGAAATTGTGTGTGCGGGGGGGGGGTGGTGGTGGTAAACGGTCATTAAACTAAAGGGCCTAACTCATTTATATTTGTAACAGTTATTCAACATGACTTAATTCTCTTAATTTGTAATAAACCTTTGCAATTACAGCTCTCTTACTCATATTATCTCATTTATTAAAACAATGAAAAAACTAAATTTTTTAACAATATTAAATTTTATTATACTTAGAAAAAAAGTATAGTTAAATGTAACAAAAAAAAAGTCAAATAACTCACTCATTTATTCTTTATTTCTGGCAATATTAATTAAATAGTGATAGGCTACTTTTAGTTTATTAAACATCTTGGCAGAATGCAGTCATTTTCCCCCAAACTATAAAATATTGTAAATAGCCATATTAGCAAAACGCGACCCTCATCATCAATCGAGACCCTTGCCAAAACAATAAGATTGCTTTTTACTAAAACTTTAAAGTTACTTTTTAAATCCCTTGTCAACTGCACACTAGGGTGATAACAAAAAAAATATTTTTATGAAACCACTTGCAATCGAGGAACTTTTATGTGTAATTTAAGAATATCAATCGCATTTTTGATTTTTTTAAAAAAAGTTCCCCCTCCTCCCCCTTTTTCGGAAGAAAAAAGTGGAAAAATATTTCTTTTTTCAAAAAAAAAGGACATTATTTTTTTTAGCTTAACTCAAAAGAGTAATAATAATAACTAATCAACTTTTATTAACAAATAAGATACAGATCAGTTAGTAATATGTACAGAATGTACAAGAAATGTTTAAAACATATTTTTTCCTATGAACTTCAGATTCAAAAATTGAAATTTTCTCGATTTTGCATGAAGTTCCTCCATCAGTTTCACAGCACGTTCAGCAATTTGGTTAGATCTGGGAATGTCAATTAATGACTTTTCGACTGACCAATGGGTCTTTAAACACTTAATTGCCTTCTTGCATTTTATCCTGATGAGTGAGGTAAACAGTTCATTGAAGGACGCTTCATTATAGTGTTGAGAATGGAACCAAGCATTTGCCCATTCGTAGCAGATGAAGTTGCAGGCAGGAGTGAGGATGTTGCGCCACTCTGGTATCAGAAAAAATGATATAACAGTATATATCGCACGTGAGTTCCATCTTGCCTGGTGCAAATTTGGTAGTTTCTTCCAGTTGATGCGAGGCCAACGTGAAGTTGTTTTGTAATGACGATATGCCTGACATAATTCATATAAGAACTTGAAATCATCTCGCCATCCAGGGTTCTCGTCTGTGCTAACATCATCTGTCGCAACGAGGCGGTAATCAGCCTGAAGAGTGACATAGTTTTGTGTTAATTGGTCAATGAAGGAATAGTTGAGTTTTGGTTTGCTCATTGGCTCTTGGATAAAAAAATTCATGACATGTTTCAAAAGGAGGTCGAGTACATGGTGCTGACACCCAATATATTGTGGCTTCTGAAAGCCCTTGCTCAAGACACCATCCTGTATGAGCTTTACAATCCCATGCAAACGACCAGTATTTACTGCGGTCATGTCGCATATTATCATGCCAATATTTTTCCAAGCATCATATTCATCAAGTAGCTGATGTAGTTCCTTGTGAATGGCCGCGGCAGAACCACTCTCACATTTAATAATACCAAGTTTGATTTCGGTTGTCATATTTTTCAGCAGAACTACTTGATACTCTTCCCCTTGAACTCTTTTACCATCAAACTGGAGACAATAGAGTTCTTTGCTTTGAAGTTTTTGAACAATTTTGGTTTTCATTTTACGTCCTACAGAGATTACTCGTTTCCAGACACCCGCCTGACTTGGAACTGGCACATCGTGACCCTGTTCAGCAATGGTTGCAAGAACATCATATGCTTTATGTGTAGAAATGTTGTTTTGCAGTACTAGCAAACCCGCTGTTGTAGTGCTTGCTCTTTGGTATTTCGGTTTGCATTCAGGAGAAGATGACGTGGAAGAATAGGTTGGCAAGTCGGGTGAAGAAGCAGAGGTTTCAGAATCCGAAGATTCTGAGACAGTTGTATGTGTTTGTATAGGTTGCGATTGAGAAGAGCTGGCTTGTGATTGGGTTTTTGATAGTCGGATTCGTTTTCTTGGGTGGATTGATTCCAAAGGGGCTTGTTTGACCATTGAATAACCAATCTTTCCTCCACTCTTAACTTGCCTCTGGTAGAGTTCTTTATCCTCCGTGCTTTTCCATTCTCCATTAACGTTGGTGACATCAAATAACTGAGAAAGTGTTGTAGTAAATTTATCAGACGGATTCTTTTTGTTTTTGTCATATAAATCAATCAGGCAATTGAGTTTCTTTCTGATGAGTGCGCTGGATAATAGTGGAAAGTCTAGAATTTCCCTCCAAAGCAATTCTATATCCGTAATCATAATTTTGATTCGATCCAGTCGCCGTTTCTGGCTATTGAACAGAAAAGTGAAGTTTCCAAGAATTTGACGGTTTGTAGGCATCTGTGTGAGATTGTTTAGCCTATCTGTCTATCTGTCTAACAATATGTCTTTCTATCTATCCATGTCTATCTACTTTCACTATCCTGACAGTAAGACTTGCAATCTTGCACTGAAAACGAGATAGTTTATCCAAAATATTCAAAAATATTCCACAATGTTCTAAAATATTCCAGAATATATATTATATATTTGCACCTGAAACAGAAAATAAAAGAAGTTATAACAATAATGAAATAGTTATATATTGTGAACTCACCCCAAGCTGGGGCGAGTTCAAACTGCGCGATATGTGAACGAAAAATTAAAAATAGGGGGAACTTTTTTCAATTTAAAAAAAAATTAATGTTGCTACTGTCATCTACATATAATTGTTCCTCGAATGTGAGGGGTTTCAGTTTCGTTACGAAAAATAATGAAAATAGTTATCACCCTACTGCACACCCTCCCCCAACACAAAGGTAACACTGGTTAATTGATTTATTAATCCCGCAAAGTGCGACACCCTACATTTACATGGATGTCCCATGACGTCTTAGCTCTCTCCCCCCTCCCCTTTGCCATCTTGCTAAAACTCTCCTCCTCTCATCCCATCCTTGTTCTTTGTTACATAATTGTGCCACCGAAACTCCCCCCCCCCCTTGCTGTCCTAAGATGACACTTGAATCAGTACCGCACCCTTGAATCATTTTTTACTATCCACATCAGTAAAGGTCAAATGTTACCATACCATTTTACTAATTTCTCACTCCCCCCTCCCATGATCTAGTAAATATGTCATTGAGCACAAGTTGATTTGAAATTTAGAAATTTACTGAATAGAAGATGTTTTCACAATAAAGGTAAAATGTAAATGCAAGACAAAGAATAATGTGCTCGGCCTTAAATTTACAAACCAAATTGAGAGTTGTTTTTTTTTTTTCAAGTTTTGATCACTTTCCATGTAGTTTGATATATGGCTATTTGTATTTGGAAGTATGACTGCAAAATGGTTTATTGCTGAAGTCAATTCCTTGATTATATTTAGCTTAGAATGAAAAGAACACATTTTCATTTATCTCTTACAAAGGTAAAAATCTTATACTTCCTATAAGTCTCAAGTCCAAGTAGGGCATAAGACATCTGTGTCAATCCACTTCACTTTTTCTGATCATTTGTCCATTTCCTCTACTTTCTTACTGAGTCACACCCAACTTTAAGTTCTCTGTTGACCTAATCTCTAGGGACAGTGTGGTAGAATGCACGACTGCTAAACATAATGTCCCAAGCTCTGGTGAGTGCTGGTACTTGTTCTTGAGCTTACAAATGGATACCCTACAATTGTTAAGGAAATTAAAGATGGCTGTCCTTTGTACAAGCCAAACAATACAATAAAATAACCATGAATGCAGAAACAAATGAAATCTACTTCATTTAAAACTGATATTCTTTTAAGAGAAATTCTACAGTTAGCAGTTTTATATTATCATTAACATTGTAGATGTTTGATGTTTTTAAATAGAATTAAGCCTATTTTTTATGAAAATGCAATATAATTTTGAAAACATATCAGTGAGAACTCATTTAAAAAAAAACAGAAATGTTGAAATAATCTAAGGCAGCATTTCTAATTTATTATAGTTTCTATTCCACTCCAGGCTTAGGGCTGTAGACAGCAAGGGGAGCTATTCACCAGATTTGATAATACCAATCACAGTTTGTCCTCAATGTATTAATAATGGATACTGCAGCTCAAACATTGTAAGAGAAGATTATGAAAATGAAAAATTTCAAATCCTTGCTTGCATCTGTCTTCCAGCTTATACAGGTTTTTTTTTAAAAAAGTCAATGATATGTCCAATAAAGACATTAAAAAGTGTACTACATGCAGTGGCGTCACTAGGGTTGGTGTCACCCGGTGCGGTAACTCATGGTGTCACCCCTCTCATGACACCCTATAGACATACACAATTACAAAATAAGAATATAGGCCTAAAACTAGATATTTTGCATTTTGGTGTCACCCCTTGTGAGGGTGTCACCCGGTGCGGTCCGCACCCCCCGCACCCTCCTAGTGACGCCACTGACTACATGGTACATGTATTTTCTTTTTATACTTTTCTTTACTATAGGAACTTACTGTGAGTCTGAAACCGATGGTTGTACCAGTAAGCCTTGTTTTGCTGGACAGACTTGTACGGATCTAACAGCATCAGAGCAAGGAAACAACACAATAGGTTTCAAATGTGGTGCATGTCCAGTCGGATATGAAAAATTTGAGAACACATGTATTGGTGTGTGACCAACTAATTTTTTTAACCTCCAACATTTAATTTTCTACACAGTTCTGAGTATTTTACTTTAATGAAAAGTATTTCATTTTTGACATATTAATGTATGCAATGAATAATGACTAAATGACTGATGTACTGTTGCACTAGATAACAATGAATGTCTGGACAGTAAGGTGTGTGACCATTTCTGCAATAACACAGAAGGTTCTTACTGGTGCAGCTGTCGACAAGGCTACAGACTAGATGCAGATAAAAAATCTTGCAAAGGTGAAAAATTAAATAACTTTTTCCTAGTGGTATGTATGATTTCATAATCCATTAAAATAAAAGAAAGAAACTTTTGACCTATTATGCTTGAGGATGGGAATATAGTATCAGGAAATTTTACATGTTTGAAAAATAAAAAAGTTTTCTGCTAAGGAAAATAAAAATTGTAAAAAAAAATTGTTAATGCAGAAATTTATTGCGTCTACAGGTATTAGTATAAAATAGGCCATTAGCTCTAAAATATGTTATGCAGTTCATTGATCTATGTAGCATATATGTTGACTATATGTAGTAAAAATTGTAGTATATATGTAGGCTATGTGTAGTATATATGTAGGCTATGTGTAGTATATATTTAGGCAATGTGTAGATGATATGTAGGCTATATGTAGTATACATTTAGGTTATGTGTAGATGATGTAGATGGCTTTTAATGTACATTATGAGTAGTTTGTTAAATGTTTTTACACCTAAATATAATAAATAAATATGTCTGATATTTAAGGCCTAATTGTTTTACTTTTACAGATAAATGTAGGTTATTTAGTTGTTTGGAGATTTTAGCATTCATAACTACATTTTTCAAATCTATTACCATGTTGAAAGTTTAATATTAATATGTACATGTATTTAATTATCACCAGACATCAATGAGTGTGAAGAGAGGTCCTCAAAATGTCAGCACAAATGTATTAACATTGACGGCAATTACACCTGCACTTGCTTGTCATCATATACACTGAATAATGATGGATTTACATGCTCCTTAGGTCCTTATTATATGCCAGTCAATTGTTCTGTGTGAACAAATAAATATTAATATTATAACAATCACAGTTATTAATTTAATCATTTATAAGTAAAGCAATTTTATTTTAGCACTTATTGACTAACATTTGTTTTATTTAATAGATTCAAACAGAACAGAACAGTGTTACATTTGTCAGCAAGTTTGTGATATTGATAACAACAATAATGTTACTTGTAGCTGTAGAAATGGGTTTGAACCCGATCCACAAGACAATATTAACTGCAGAGGTAAACCAATCTACATTGATTCTCTGTTTGGCTAATCTTTTGTTTGGTATGAAATACTATAAGATAGCTCAATAGATTTCATGATATTTCACTTTTATTTGTTTTTATTGACATTGATTTTTCATAAAAACAATTGGTGCTATAAATTTAATCTTGAAAGGAAAATACATGTATTTAGGGACTTTGTTATATAAATGATCGCGTGATGTCCATTATAATATATAATGGTTGGAGATCTTCATCATAGCATGTTAAAAAAAGTGCAATGTAATAGAATCAAGATATCACAGATATTTATAAACAGATCAAAGTAAAATTTGGTATCATTTTCCTTTTTATAAAAGTGTATGATAAAACTTGAAAAGAGAATTAAAAAATGGTAAACTACTATTTAAAAAAATAATTCATGGTGGCCAACCTCTAGAAAAAAAGCTCCTAAAATATCTCTTTATACTTTGACTTATCCTTCTTAAATGTTTATTTTTGTTTGTAGAGGGAATAATTAATTCATGTCTTTATTATTGTAAATGTTAATGGTTTTTTTTTTTGTTTTTACTTAGATATTGATGAATGTCATTATGGTATTCAGCCCTGTAGCCAGATATGTGCCAACACAATAGGTTTTTATTTGTGCTCTTGCTTTCCTGGATATAAACTAGATACTGACAGCATTTCTTGTTCAGGTATTTCAAAATTAAACATAAGTAAAGCTCTGGTAAGCTTCATTTTATGTCAATATACATTAAATATAATCTTTTTTTTTGTAGATTGAAAAGTCATATTTGAGAAAATGTTTATAGTGAATTTTAAGTTTAAGTTTTACTAAATTATAAAAATTTTGACTTGTTTTTTTGGGCTTTTGTTAGCTATGTTTTATTTATCTTTCAAATATGATTCATAATAAATCTGCACAATATTGTTATTTGAAGCATGCGAGGCACCTCACTATGGTAAAGATTGCACTGGTGTGTGTCAGTGTAATGGTCAAGGATATTGTGATCCGGTCAGAGGCTGCTTATGTGGTGAGAACTGGTCAGGAGCCAGCTGTGACATTGACGTTGATGAATGCCTGCAACCTCATGCTTGCGCTGAAGGATTTATATGTTTGAACGCAGCAGGATCATTTCATTGTGATTGCCCAGCTGGTTACAGGCTAGGAAATGGACAATGCAATGGTATTTCTTTTTATTAAATTCCAGTATAAAAATTATGCTAGGAATGAGGTTGAGTCAAGTTGTTATAGCTAGAGTAGGGAATTGACAAACTTTATTAAAATGTCACCTTAAATTCCCAAATTGGACTAATGGGCCAGATCAAGAGCAGATGGCTAATGTGTTCAAATCAAATAATATTTGTCTAAATATAAATATCATGGAAGTGAACAAATGGGGTGGGAGCCTGGGCCAGATCAAACAACCTGACTGGCTGGACTTGGCCAATGGGAAATAGTTTGCCCATGTATGTGCTAGTGGTTACATATGGATTATGCAGATAGCTCTTTACATTCCCCAACTAATTTCAGATCCATATTTTAAATGTGGTTGGACCTCAATTGGACTCTTAAATAATGGATGCTCTAGTCCAGGTCAACAGTCATGTGGTATAATTAAAAATCTGAATTTAAAAAAAGACACTGTTTAGAGTTATTTTCCATGCAAAATGTATTGCCCTTTTTATATTTAAATATGTTCTAACACTATCTAATAATTAAAGTAACTTTTCCACCTACATATCTTTTCAGACATTGATGAGTGTACAGACCCAATGGTATTTACTGATTGTGACCTTGCTACTCAAATTTGTGTGAATAGTATTGGAAATTACAGCTGTGCTTGTAAGAAAGGTTACTATCTAAGTCCTTCAGATAAATGTGAAGGTAATTTACAAAACATTTGTTGTAGTTTTTCATCAATAACTAAGAATCAGGGTTCATATTTTACTTAAATGTTATTAAAATATTTTAAAACATTTAGACATTTTTAAATATCTGACAGAATAAGACTTGAAGTAATATGAAACAATGTCATGCACACTGTGGAGAAATAGTATAGCCTAAGCTTGATGACGCAATTCGGTAGGCTCCGCCCACCGCAGTATCTATGGCGTCATTCCGCCATCTTTAGTGTAAATATTGGAAGCTTTAGTGTATACGTCATTTGGTGCAAATGACGTATATTAAACCGACAGTTGGGAGCACATGGTTTGTTTTATAATCAGTCGAGCTCTGGGCATCATAGGATGCGGATGTCTGTATTATTAAGAGTCGAGCTCTGGGCATCGTAGGATGCGGATGTCTGTATTATTAAGAGTCGAGCTCTGTGCATCATAGGATGCGGATGCATGTTCTAGTATAGTCTAGCTTTGCGCGTCTATGTAGATGGATGCATATTTACAGTTTGCTATTGTACTCCTCCTGATTCTACCTTTATGTCAGTTTATGTTCAAGTATTAAATGATTGTTTGATGTTACTTCACTGGAGTTCACTTCGTGATTTGTGTTGTCTGAATTAATACACCTTCTACAAGTATCTTCAATAAAAGGATCCGTAACACACACAATAATACTAGTTGGAAACTAGTTAAATACTCATAAATTCTTGTAGCAATTTTTTTTAAATGTTATCAGAATTTCTTTCATTGCTATACACATAAGTTTTTTTAATCACATCTGTTTTTAATTAATAAATGTAAATCTTTAAAAAAAAGAAGTATTTCTCTAGTTTTTGTTAGCATTCTACTGATATTAACATTTTAAATATGTAATTAAATTTGGATAATAGTTGAATATGATAAAAAGATACATTTACACTAAAAGTAAATCTGTTTTATTAATATTTACTACAATTTATAAATCTTCTTCCTTTTTAAATAATGAACTAAGCAACATTTCAATTCTTTTAAATATCTGTAAAAATAACTCTTGCTAGATATTGACGAGTGTGGAGCTGACATTGATGGCTGCGAACAACTCTGTGACAACAAACCTGGAAGCTACAATTGCCAATGTTTTCTTGGTTATGCTCTGACTGATGATAGAAGACACTGTCTCAAAGGTGAGAGATTTTGTGTTTTTTTTTATCAAAAATTTCATTAGCTTACTTTTCATTTTATCAAATTTTGTATTCGTATTTCATTTAAAATGATGATTTAGACATAAATTTTATCTATAACTTTTAAGTCTGTATATCAAATGCTTTTCTTGCTATATTTAAATATATTAATTACATTAAAAATTTTTCCTTGCATAAATCATAGCATTATCATGGTTTATAATGGCTGCACCTTGTGTGTTATTTCAGCCAAAGATCCATGCAGCTCATTAAATTTAAACTGCAGCTTTGGGTGTACAATAAATAACAATAAATCTTCAGAGTGCTTTTGTCCCAGAGGTTATAGGCTTTCGGAATCTGATAACTGTCTTGGTAATTATGCATTCAATATGTAAGCCCTATTTGGTGATTTGTTGCCATTAAATATTAACTAGCAACATTAGTGAGTATAATAATAACTATTTCTAACATGTTTACGAAACAACTAGATATCAATGAGTGCTCTTCATTTGAGACTAATCTTTGTGCTTACAAAGAAGGCTGTGTCAATACTAATGGAAGCTACAGCTGTTCTTGTGAACCCGGAACAAGGCTTGATAATGACGGCAGATCTTGTGTTGGTTAGTTGGATTAACCCTTACTAATAGGTTGAGATACTGTCACTGGGGCTAAATTGAAGATCATCAGGAAAATAGTGATAGCGCCTATATCAGTTCAATAATATATATTTTCTTCTCTTGATGTTTAACTAATTCAAATATTGTTTTATAGATAATTGATGATGTAGGGTGAAAAAATATTTTTTTATATTTTCCGAAAATGAAATAGTTCATTCTGTAATGAGCATAGAGACAAAGTAAGAAACATATTTAGTGAACTGTCACAATAAAAAAATAGACAAAATTATTAAACTTTAATGTTAATTACAAACTTGCAAAATGCGATCTTCAGTTTCCATCAATTCCCTCACACAAGCAGTACAGGTAGAATCACATTTTCTGGAACTGCACCATGGCTGTCAAATACAAAAACTCCCCATCTGGCACAATACTTGGCTAGAAATGCTGTCTGTAGTTTTAATTACGTTTTTTTATCAGATGCCTAATAAATGATGGTGAGGATTAACATATATGAGAATAAAAAAATAATTCTTTGCCCCTGGCACTCTTAATAATGGCATTCAACTGGTATGTCCTTAATGTTTGAAAATGAAGTAAGGCTATGTGGTGGAGTGTAAGACTGTAGACATAGACATGGGGGGCCCTTTATGAGAGTCACATATCACAGAAATTAATACCTGAACTCTCATAGATTAACAAAGGGATGGATTCAAGGAATTATTTTTAAAATATGTGTGCAATTTTTTTTTTTCATAAATTGTGTCCCATTTCCTACGCAGAGTGTGACTGTCATGGTTAAATAAAGATTGTTTTCTAATTTGTAATAATTTATTTCCAATAAAACAGTTTACTTTTCCTGTCAACCAAAATAGCATCATAAACATTGTGTAATATTCAGGGGGTGGGGGCAAAAGCTCTTTTCTTCTAAATGAGGACATTTCTTTCTAATAAAATTGCTATTAACTGATACAGAAATGACCAAAGTCTATTTAAAGTTAAAAATTTTCTAAAAAATATATTTTTTAAATTTTCTGAATCCATTCCTCACTAATCTAAAAAGCACCCATTTTTACATCACTGACTTAGTCTTAAACATTCGTAACAAATAAATCATGGGTTTCAATGATGAATAAGCTTTTCATTAATGAACTCATTTAATCAGATTATCTTTTTACATTTTTGATATACAGCTTGTGCTAGGGGTACTTGGGGTTTGCAGTGTGCCAACAGCTGTGAGTGTGGATCTGGAGCAGATCATTGTGACACTAAAACTGGCTGTGTATGCAAGTCTGGATATACAGGTAGAGTCTTGTAAAATAGTTCACTTACATCACTAGAAACAGTTCAAACTGAAATAATTGTAAAGGTATCATTGTACATATTAACATATTGAACACTGGTATATCATACATTAGAAGAACCATACTAAAATGCATTCCTTTTCTTGTTAGCGGTGATAGACGGAACGCATCAAATAAAATCATGAATATGCTGTAAATGGTGAAATAGCATGATGTCTTTTTATAAGGGGTCTGTTGATTTGCCCAGTGGCTTAGGGACTATTGTCCCATGATGTCAACAATTTTTGGTTTTGCAACCCACCATAAAAAAAAGGTTTCATTTTTGTGATCAACATTCTAAGAAAAACTGTGATAAAAAAAAGAAAATAATAAGTGTTGATAATATTAAATAAAAAATTCAACCAACGTATAGATTTGTAGATTTGCCACCATTATGTTGTATATTAGATTAGGAAATAGGATCATAATTAGGCATAAATATAATATCGATCCTTTATTAATAAATATTAAGTTTGTCAAGACCCACCTGAATCTTGACCATGACCCATACTATCAGTATCACTGTATTAGACTGTTTCTAACTGAATATATTACATTTAGCCCAGCTTTATCTTGTAAAACAATAGAAATCTATATGTGAACAATGCAGCAATTTAAAAACCATAGAAATCTATATGTGAACAATGCAGCAATTTAAAAACCGTAGAAATCTAAGTTTCAACATTGCAGAAGTTTAAAAACTGGGTAACTTGTGTTAAAAATAGGGAATTCTCTGCCAGGGTTTCTAAATCAGTTACATCTGTTTCTAAGTTCAAGATTTTTTTATTGAAAAATCTTGATTATCTAAATGTTCACAACAACAAAGGGTTGATGAATTAAGAGTAAATGGCTAGTAAGGATGGACCACAGTGACAAAATAGCTATGATAAAGTTTACAGATAAAGTGCCTAAATGAACTAGTATGGAAGCAGTAATGGAGTGAAAGGAAGTGGAGTACTTGGCCAGATAGAGAAACAAAATGATTATCATTTTTCTTTGCTATCATTCTTGACCAAGTTCACTGACATAAAAAAAAAGCATTAAACAAAAAATACATAAAAATTCGTTGGCTTACATTTGATCAAATAAATGTTAATGGAAACAAATTATCACAGAATGGTATGAAAAAACAAACAAAAGGTCGATCTAATAGTTTTTTTAATACATTGCATTATTTTTACTTACATAATTACTAGATGTTGATTTTTAAGTTTTCTTTTTTTTTTCACATGTAGACATATATAATCAATTCATATAGAACTAAAGATTGTAGAAAGTTCAAAATGAAAGAATCACAAATTATTTATCAATTATCTTCATGTCATTGATTTGATTTCTGAAATTTATAACCATTTTTAACAGGCAAGCTTTGTAATCAAGATATTAATGAATGTCAGAGTGGACAGTTAGAGTGTGGTAGCAAAGAAAACTGTTTCAACTTGCCAGGCAATGCTAGCTTGTGTTTGCCAGGAAGGCTATCAAAGAAACAATGGCTCTTGCCTAGGTATCACACATTTTTTACAACATTAATTAATACTTGTGCTGGGATTTAAATAAGGCTTGCACTTTTAACAGCCTCATCATTTAAAAATGGAAAAACAACAATACTTTGTTCTAAATGTTATTTATATTTACATTAAAAAATGATTCCCCATTTACAGATGTGAATGAATGTGATAATATTTTAGCAAATAACTGCAGTCAGGTGTGTGTTAATACTCAGGGAAGCTATGTGTGCTCTTGTTTCATTGGATATACTTACAACACAAAAACAAACCTATGTGAAGGCAAGTATATGAAGATGTACAGGGATTTTTTCTTGTATGAGATAGCTATATAGAGATATTTCTTTTCAAATTTCGATGGAATAATCACTTTGTGTAAATCTAATAAAAAAAAAGACTCTTAATTATATTTATTACATTCACACTATTGAAATAGATGATAACTTAAAGTTGAAATAAATTATACACTTTACTTTTTTGTCCATACTCTGAAAATTGTTTTTATAATGTTTGAACCAGACATGAATGAATGTCAGAGAGGATTGTCTCAATGTGAACAGATTTGTATTAATACAGAAGGAAGCTACAGGTGCTCTTGTGCATCTGATCTGGTATTACAGCCTGATGGTTTAACCTGTCGAGGTGACATTTCAGCTTATGTTGTTTATTTGTTTGTTTTTTTAACAAAAAGCTTAGACCATGAAATTTTAATTTTAACCCCCAGTCTGTATTGATGGTAGCAATTTTTTTTTTATTTCAGCTTTTATTCTATGTGCTAATAAAACTGATTGTAGCTTTGACTGTGTTAACACAAATGGGACAGAAACATGTTTTTGTCCCAAGGGTAAACAAATAGCAAGTAATGGAAAAGACTGTAATGGTAACTAATTTACTTTTTTCTTTAATTTGTTTGTTAATTTTTTACTCAGAGTAGCAAAGCTCATTTATTTCAAATCATTCATTTATATATATATATATATATTTACATGCATAAATATATATAACTAAATAAGATAATTTTTTGAAGTTAACACTAATAGAAAATATGAAATGCTTCCAGCTAATGAAGATTTTTCCTTTTGGATGGGGAGAGTAAACTCAGTCATATTTAAAATTTTTGTTTTCATCGTAAAAATAAAGTTAATGAATAAAGGTTGTCAAAAATTCTATATGGTATGGTAATAGAAGTCTGCTGAAGATGTTTCAATGGGTACCTATTATGATCTGAAAGATAGTTTTTACAATATTACAGATGCTGATTTGTGTGCCACTAGTGCCTGTAAAGGTGGTTGTGTAGAAACAAAAGATAATACAAGTTTTGAATGTGTTTGTACCAAAGGCAAATATTTATCAAGTGATGGTATATCTTGTGAAGGTATGTTGGAAATAAATTCAAGAATACTATAGACAGGGTCGACCATATGAATTGCAGGGCCCAATGTAACGGATGCTTGCAAGGCTCCTCTTATAATTTTTTTTACAATAACAACCATTACTATTGATGTAAATGTAAATTGCTGGGCCCCTGCCAAGCGTGGGGCCCAGTTTGGAGCAATGGGCCTAAGGCTGGTCCTGACAATATGTGGGCATGGATACTTATCAATCTGACCAGTGTAATTAAATGAAACAACTTTTTACAGTTATTCATAGTATAGCATTCAAGGACATGTGGGTTTGTTAATTGAATAAAAGCAGATTTAATTATTCCAATGACCTATTAAAATGTAAAGGCTATAACAGCCTAGCCAAAACAAGTTGGCGAATTAAAGGTGTTATTGCAACATGCTAATAACAAATTCACTGCTCCAACAGACCTTATGTTCTCCGGCATCAGCTCTCTGTACATCTTCATATCCAGTCTCTTCTATTTGCATGTCCTCACTCACTTTCAGTTCTTTACTTTTTGCACAAGTGTGTACTCTTCTCTCCATATTTCTGTCCCTCTGAATCACTGCATGGTCTCTTTTATAGAAAACCATGCCAGCATATGTCACATTTTCATCACTCATATCAGAGCTAGGAACCAAACAATATCTGCCTGACAGTTAAGATTCAATCATGGTGTGTTTGGGGAGGGGGGGAGAGCAGGAAAGTAGAGTTAAAACAAACTGTCCCTTATTTATGCAGTTAGTGTTGTTTTATTATTACATTGGATAAAAATGCTGGATTTCTTTGACAACCTTAGAAGTTTTGGTAAATCAAAATCAAATTTGTATTCCATTTCAAAGTAAAATTAGTTCATTTAAAATCACCCACTAAGTTGAAACACAACATAATAATCTGTAATTATAGCAAAATATATTTCACAGCAGATCTCTTTTTTTAATAAGAAGTAGTGTTTGCCTATAATTATGTGGTTAGTTATAAAACCATAAAATATAACTCAATAGTCCACATCAGAGTTACTCTGCTTATATCATCACTTTCTGTAATCTCATTATAAATTCCTTCATTATATAACTCAGGTTAACCTATATTAACGATAAATGATCTATTCAATAATTAAACAGATAAGAATAATAATTGATCTATCACGTTCATAATTAATATGCTTCAAAACTCTTTGTCTTAAAATTTCTAATAACAACAGTCCTAGATAAAATTATTACCAATATGGTAGCTTTCTTCGGCCATTGCAAGTTTTTTCTTTGACATTTTTTTTTATAAAAAATGTTTGTAATTGATGCAGAAATGTACAAAGTTTGCCTTGGTTCAATAAACAGGTTTACATTTTTATACTTACCTGGATCTCACACATGCTTTCAGCTTCATCTACATTTCATCTCCATGACTTTTGACATTTTGAATTCTTCTGTCTCAGTAGATTTTACAAACTGATGTTAAATATTATAATTAATTTGCCTTTGTATTTATCATACAGGAATAAAGTAGAACACATATTATTTTCCAGGCCATTCCAGTGTTCATAATGTCTCACACAATTTATCTCCCTACTGTACCACAGTTTCACTGACAATGTTTTTCTTTTTTTAAATACCATTTATGGACTGAACTTAAAATTATTAAACCTTACATAGCTAAAAAAAGAGATGCACCTCTGCATGTAATATATTTGATAATTTACAACTATTCAAAGTTTGCATGTTTATCACACACTGTTTAGCTTATCTTTTTGTCCATATAGGGTGTGCTGAAGGCAGAAGTGGGGTATCAACTGTTCCTCTGATATGCAGCTGTTCTTAGCCACCACACCTTACATTGTGACAATATCTTTGGATCATGCATGTGTAAAACTGGATGGAATGGAACTTTATGTCAGGAAGATATTAATGAATGTGATGCAACATTAAATTCTTGCCCAGTTGCATTCCATGTGCAAGAATGCAGTTGGTGGAAGTTCAGTTGCATTTATGACAGTGGATATAGTTTAAACTCACTTTGGTACTCTTTGTGAAAGTAAGGAATCACAAAATATTTTTAGTTTTTAACATATTATAATTGAACTATATTGGATCACATAAATAAGTTTAAGTTTTTAACATATTGTAATTGAAATATATTTTAAGCTGTAAATTTCAATGATGGGTATAAGTTTTCATTTTAGTTCTTGCATTTTGTTTATTAATGATTGCTTGATTTATTCAGCCTACTTTAAAAATTATCGTTTGTTTCTCATAAAATGAATTATCATAAGTTTATCAAAAAAATATTATTATAGGTCTCTCATAGGAAATGTATTTTTAATATGTTTTACATAGAATGTCGTGTGAACTTTTATGGGCCTTCCTGTGCTAATGCTTGTCAGTGTGGTGGAAGTGAGGTATGTGATCATGTCAATGGAACCTGTTATAACAACACCCGGAGAACTATCAGGAACTGTCTCATCCAAGAAACATTTACAGCTCTACAACTAGCAGCAATATTCTATCATCTCATGTGACAGTGCTGGCCAGACATGTAACACCAGTAAACATGCAATGTGTCGTCAACAAGGACTCTCTAGGCTATGAGTGTGTGTCAATCTGGCTTCACATGAGATCAAACATCAGCAGTGACTGTACAGGCTAGAGTATGACTTAAAAACCAAGACATTTCATATATATCCATAAGCTTGATATGTAATGTGATAAATATTAACTGTGCTGATATAATTTATGTTGTAATAAAAATATTATTTTCATGCTGGAAACTTTAAAAACTGGATACTTTTTCCCTCCCACAGAATTCTCTTCATATAACTATACTGTTACCTTCAATTGGGATGTGTTATCCACAAGAAACCTGGAAGAGATCAAATATATTATGACTATAAAGCAATCAAAAAAGTAGAAACACAGGGTGACTAATTAAACAAGGTGACCAACTAAACACGAGGTGACCAACTAAACACTGGTGACCAACTAAACACTGGTGATTAACTAAACACAGGTGACTAAACACAGGTGATCAGCTAAACACAGGTCACCAACTAAACAGGTGACCAAAGTAAATACACACAAGTGACCAACTAAACACAGGTGACTAACTTTGAACACTGGTGACCAACTAAACACAAGTGACTAACTAAACACAGGTGACTAAACACAGGTGATCAGCTAAACACAGGTGACCAAAGTAAACACACACAGGTGACCAACTAATCCTGTTCCTTAGTCTATAAATGTTGATGTATTGTGTGAATTACTTCAAATGTTTTTCAATGAGTTGATTTTCTCCTTTTTTTTTTCATCTATAAATAAAGATGACAAAAGAAAGCTGAAAAAGAGAAAATGTGGATGTCCTATTATTAACAGTTACTAAACACATGAAGGTGCTTTTATTAAAAAATATCCTTGAGTTTGTGGAATTCAGTTTTGAAATATTATATTTACAAATCTTTTTACTTGTGCTATTTTACTATACACTTATTAAAAAAAAATTAATCCAGGCAGTTAACTCCTTCTTTAGATATTATTTTATCTACACAGTGTACCATGCTTTTGTTTTTACAATACCTGTTTTATTTGAATTCAGTAAAGGGAGTCTTATCACAGAATACAGTGTGTCTGTGAACAAATCTTCAGCAGCTGATCCCAAGATAATTTTATAGCGGCATTAAGTTATTCTATCAAGAGAGCATCTCTCTTAATGGAAGCACAGTGTTTTTGATGCGGATTACCGAAGATGGCAGCCCAGGTTTGTGAATAAAAATTGCATTCTGCATCTGCCTTCTAAACCATGCAAGTTTGCATTTTGTTTTTAAATATCTTTTTGTTGAATCTTTTACTAATCATTTCATCTTTTTTATTCGTTGATTCATAGTCTTATTTTTTTTTTTAATAGTTCAGCCCAGCTGTGATGTAAAACATAAATAGTGAGTCCCTGTGCTTTCCAGCATCTGAGTGTGTTGATGAAGTAACATTATTGCAAGTAAGATATTAAACATTGAAATGTAAAAGTATCCATGGTTTTAAATAGACTTTTTTTTTTACATTTTTACTTTTCTTTTTGAATATGAATGCATTGATAGTTAAATTTTACTTGTACATTTAATTGATTCTCTTCCCTGGCTGATTTAACTTCATAAAAAAAAAACTTCACACTTTTGGTTAGTTTACTTATACTGTGTTTAGTGAATAAAATTGTTTTATTTTTTTCCACAGGACTGTGGCTTCAAAGGAAATAAATCTACAAACCTTTTAATACCCCAGGTTTTTATTTTCTACATTTATAGGCCTTTATATTATATTTTATAACAATTTGTACTAATCAAATAATCGTAATGGTTATAGGAAAAAATCTCCTAATTAAATTGATTCCAATATATCATAAAGGGTCATTGGGTGCCACAGAAAGAATTGGAGGGGCATATCCCACTATTTTAAATGTTCAATGCTAACTTGAACCTACGAATATATACTGCATTATTTCTATTATTTCCACATAATTTTGTAATGAAATGTTAAATTATTTATTTGAATTTTGTTTTCATTTCAGGATATGTACAGCACAGCAAAATGTCTTTGTATGGATTTTTTTATTTCTTATTATGTATTTTATTTGATAAATGACAGTGTATGCATAGACACTCATTTACTATATGAATATCAATGTTTGTATATTGTAGCAATGTGTTACTTACATGTATTTGAAATACTCAGTAGACTTATAATGTCTCAAATATATTGTCCTTATCTAGCAACTTAAACAAATAAAGGAATACAAAAATTATTATATATATTTCCAGGCTGCTAATAAATTTTATTTTTGTTTAAAACAGAATAATTTTGTCAAAACATTTCAAACAATTGTACAATTTGTTTAAGTTGCTAGATAAGGACAATATATTTGAGACATTATAAGTCTACTGAGTATTTCAATACATGTAAGTAACACATTGCTACAATATACAAACATTGATATTCACATAGTAAATGAGTGTCTATGCATACACTGTCATTTATCAAATAAAATACATAATAAGAAATAAAAATCCATACAAAGACATTTTGTTGTGCTGTACATGTCCTGAAATGAAAACAAAAATTCAAATAACAATTTAACATTTCATTACAAAATTATGTGGAAATAATAGAAATAATGCAGTATATATTCAGGTTCAAGTTAGCATTGAACATTTAAAATAGTGGGATATGCCCTCTAATTTTTCTGTGCACCCAATTAACTTTTAAGTATATTGAATCAATTTAATTAGGGAGATTTTTTTCCTATAACCATTGATGACTATTTGATTAGTACAAATTGTTATGAAATATAATATAAAGGCCTATAAATGTAGAAAATAAAAACTCAAAAATAAAAGGTTTGTAGATTTACCTCCTTTTGAAGCCACAGTCCTGTGGAAAAAAATAAAACAATTTTATTCACTAAACACAGTTATAAGTAAACTAACCAAAAGTGTGAAGTTTTTTTTTATCAAGTTAAATCTAGCCAGCAGAAGAGAATCAATAAAATGTACAAGTAAAATTTAACTATCGATGCATTCATATTCAAAAAGAAAAGTAAAAATGTAAAAAAAAAGTCTATTTAAAACCATGGATACTTTTACATTTCAATGTTTAATATCTTACTTGCAAATAGCCGTGTTGCCTTCTATCACACACTTAGATGGCGCTTGACAGGGATCAATTCTTTGTTTTACATCACAGCTGCTGGGCTGAACTAATATTAAAAAAAAATACATCTATGAATCAACGAATAAAAAAAAAAAGATGAAATGATTAGTGCAAGATTCAACAAAAGATATTTAAACAAAATGCAAACTTGTGTATGGTTTAGAAGGCAGATGCAGAATGCAATTTTTATTCACAAACCTGGGCTGCCATCTTCGGTAATCCGCATCAAAAACACTGTGCTTCCATTAAGAGAGATGCCTTCTGATAGAATAACTTTCATTGCCGCTGATAAAATTATCTTGGGATCAGCTGCTGAAGATTTGTTCACAGACACACTGTATTCTGTGATAAGACTCCCTTTACTGAATTCAAATAAAACAGGTATTGTAAAAACAAAAAAGCATGGTACACTGTGTAGATAAAATAATATCTAAAGAAGGAGTTAACTGCCTGGATTAATTTTTTTTTAATAAGTGTATAGTAAAATACAAAAAGATTTGTAAATATAACATTTCAAAAGAATTCGACAAACTCAAGTGATATTTTAATAAAAGCACCTACCTGAGTTTAGTAACTGTTAACAATAGGACATCCACATTTTTCTCTTTCAGCTTTTTTGTCATCTTTATTTATAGATGAAAAAAAAAAAGGAGAAAATCAACTTCATTGGAAACATTTGAAGTAATTCACACAATACATCAACATTTATAGACTAAGGAACATGATTAGTTGGTCAACTGTGTGTGTTTACTTTGGTCACCTGTGTTTAGCTGATCACCTGTGTTTAGTCACCTGTGTTTAGTTAGTCACCTGTGTTTAGTTAGTCACCTGTGTTTAGTTGGTCACCAGTGTTTAGTTAGTCACCTGTGTTTAGTTGGTCACTTGTGTGTATTTACTTTGGTCACCTGTTTAGTTGGTGACCTGTGTTTAGCTGATCACCTGTGTTTAGTCACCTGTGTTTAGTTAATCACCAGTGTTTAGTTGGTCACCAGTGTTTAGTTGGTCACCTGTGTTTAGTTGGTCACCTTTGTTTAATTAGTCACCTGTGTTTCTACTTCTTTTTTGATTGCCTTATAGTCATCACTGTTTTGATCTTCCAGGTTTTTGGTAGACACATCCCAATTGAAGGTAACAGTATAGTTATATGAAGAGAATTCTGTGGGAGGGAAAAAAGTATCCGTTTTTAAAGTTTCCAGCATGAAAATAATATTTTTATTACAACATAAATTATATCAGCACAGTTAATATTTATCACATTATTATCAAGCTTATGATATATATGAAATGTCAGGTTTTTAAGTCAAACACTAGCCTGTACAGTCACTGCTGATGTTTGATCTCATGTAGCCAGATTGACAGACACACTCATAGCCTGAGTCCTTGTTGACACACATTGCATGTTTACTGGTGTTACATGTCTGGCCAGCACTGTCACATGAGATGATAGAATACGCTGCTGTTGTAGAGCTGTAAATGTTTCTTGATGAGACAGTTCCTATAGTTCTCCGGTGTTGTATAACAGGTTCCATTGACATGATCACACACTTCACTTCCACCACACTGACAAGCATTAGCACAGGAAGGCCCATAAAAGTTCACACGACATTCTATGTAAAACATATTAAAATACATTCTATGAGAGACCTATAATAATATTTTTTTGATAAACTTATGATAATTCATTTTATGAGAAACAAACGATAATTTTTGTAAAGTAGGCTGAATAAATCAAGCAATATTAATAAACAAAATGCAAGAACTAAAATGAAACTTATACCATCATTGAAATTTACAGCTTAAAATATATTTCAATTATAATATGTTAAAAACTAAACTATTTTGTGATCCAATATAGTTCAATTATAATATGTTAAAAACTAAAATATTTTGTGATTCCTTACTTTCACAAAGAGTACCAAGTGAGTTTAAACTATATCCACTGTCACAAATGCAACTGAATCCACCAACTGCATTCTTGCACATGGAATGCACTGGGCAAGAATTTAATGTTGCATCACATTCATTAATATCTTCCTGACATAAAGTTCCATTCCATCCAGTTTTACACATGCATGTTCCAAAGATATTGTCACAATGTAAGGTGTTGGCTGAACAGCTGCATATCAAGGAACAGTTGATACCCCACCTGCCTTCAGCACAATCTATATGGACAAAAGATAAGCTAAACACAGTGTGATAAACACAAACTTTTTGAATAGTTGTAAATTATCAAATATATTACATGCAGAAAAAAATCTCCTTTTTTTTGCTATGTAAGGTTTAGTAATTTTAAGTCAGTTCATAAATGTATTTAAAAAAAAGAAAAACATTTTCAGTGAAAATGTATACAGTAGGGAGATAAATTGTGTGATACATTATGAACACTGGAATGGCCTGGAAAATAATATGTGTTCTACTTTATTCCTGTATGATAAATACAAAGGCAAATTAATTATAATATTTGACTGTTGTTATTAGAAATTTTAAGACAAAGAGTTTTGAAGAATATTAATTATGAACGTGATAGATCAATTATTATTCTAATCTGTTTAATTATGAAATAGATCATTTATCGATAGTATAGGTTAACCTGAGTTATATAATGAAGGAATTTATAATGATATTACAGAAAGTGATGATATAAGCAGAGTAACTCTGATGTGGACTATTGAGTTATATTTTATGGTTTTATAACTAACCACCTAATTATATGCAAACACTACTTCTTATTAAAAAAAAAAGAGATCTGCTGTGAAATATATTTTGCTACAATTACATATTATTGTGTTGTGTTTCAACTTAGTGGGTGATTTTAAATGAACTAATTTTACTTTGAAACGGAATACAAATTTGATTTTGATTTACCAAAACTTCTAAGGTTGTCAAAGAAATCCAACATTGTTATCCAAGGTAATAATAAAACAATACTAACTGCATAAATAAGGGACAGTTTGTTTTAACTCTACTTTCCTTCCTGCTCCCCCCCCCCCCCCCATGATTGAATCTTAACTGTCAGGCAGTCATTGTTTGGTTCCTAGCCCTGATATGAGTAATGAAAATGTGACATATGCTGGCATGGTTTTCTATAAAAGAGACCATGCAGTGATTCATAGGGACAGAAATATGGAGAGAAGAGTACACACTTGTGCAAAAAGTAAAGAACTGAAAGTGAGTGAGGACATGCAAATAAGAGACTGGATATGAAGATGCAAAGAGAGCTGATGCCGGAGAAAATAAGGTCTGTTGGAGCAGTGAATTTGTTATTAGCATGTTGCAATGACACCTTTAATTCGCCAACTTGTTTTGGCTGGGCTGTTATAGCCTTTACATTTTAATAGGTCATTGGAATAATTAAATCTGCTTTTATTCAATTAACAAACCCACATGTCCTTTAATGCTATACTATGAATAACTGTAAAAAGTTGTTTCATTTAATTACACTGGTCAGATTGATAAGTATCCATGCCCACATATTGTCAGGACCAGCCTCAGGCCCATTGCTCCGAATTGGGCCCCACGCCTGGCAGGGGCCCAGCAATTTACATTTACATCAATAGTAATGGTTGTTATTGTAAAAAAAAATTATAAGAGGGGCCTTGCAAGCATCCGTTAAATTGGGCCCCGCAATTCATAAGGCCAACCCTGCCTATAGTATTCTTGAATTTATTTCCAACATACCTTCACAAGATATACCATCACTTGATAAATATTTGCCTTTGGTACAAACACATTCAAAACTTGTATTATCTTTTGTTTCTACACAACCACCTTTACAGGCACTAGTGGCACACAAATCAGCATCTGTAATATTGTAAAAACTATCTTTCAGATCATAATAGGTACCCATTGAAACATCTTCAGCAGACTTCTATTACCATACCATATAGAATTTTTGACAACCTTTATTCTTTAACTTTATTTTTAGGATGAAAACAAAAAATGTATATATGATTGAGTTTACTCTCCCCCATCCAGAAGGAAAAATCTTCATTAGCTGGAAGCATTTCATATTTTCTATTAGTGTTAACTTCAAAAAATTATCTTATTTAGTTATATATATTTATACATGTAAATATATATATATTATATATATAAATGAATGATTTGAAATAAATGAGCTTTGCTACTCTGAGTAAAAAATTAACAAACAAATTAAAGAAAAAAGTAAATTATTTACCTTTACAGTCTTTTCCATTACTTGCTATTTGTTTACCCTTGGGACAAAAACATGTTTCTGTCCCATTTGTGTTAACACAGTCAAAGCTGCAATCAGTTTTATTAGCACATGGAATAAAAGCTGAAATAAAAAAAAATTGCTACCATCAATACAGACTGGGGGTTAAAATTAAAATTTTATGGTCTAAGCTTTTTGTTAAAAAAAAACAAAACAAATAAACAACATAAGCTGAAATGTCACCTCGACAAGTTAAACCATCAGGCTGTAATACCAGATCAGATGCACAAGAGCACCTGTAGCTTCCTTCTGTATTAATACAAATCTGTTCACATTGAGACAATCCTCTCTGACATTCATTCATATCTGGTTCAAACATTATAAAAACAATTTTCAGATTATAGACAAAAAAAGTAAAGTGTGTAATTTATTTCAACTTTAAATTATCATCTATTTCAATAGTGTGAATGTAATAAATATAATTAAGAGTCTTTTTTTTTATTAGATTTACACAAAGTGATTATTCCATCGAAATTTGAAAAAGAAATATCTCTATATATATCTCATACAAGAAAAAATCCCTGTACATCTTCATATACTTGCCTTCACATAGGTTTGTTTTTGTGTTGTAAGTATATCCAATGAAACAAGAGCACACATAGCTTCCCTGAGTATTAACACACACCTGACTGCAGTTATTTGCTAAAATATTATCACATTCATTCACATCTGTAAATGGGGAATCATTTTTTTAATGTAAATATAAATAACATTTAGAACTAAGTATTGTTATTTTTTCCATTTTTAAATGATGAGGCTGTTAAAAGTGCAAGCCTTATTTAAATCCCAGCACAAGTATTAATTAATGTTGTAAAAAATGTGTGATACCTAGGCAAGAGCCATTGTTTCTTTGATAGCCTTCCTGGCAAACACAAGTAGCATTGCCTGGCAAGTTGAAACAGTTTTCTTTGCTACCACACTCTAACTGTCCACTCTGACATTCATTAATATCTTGATTACAAAGCTTGCCTGTTAAAAATGGATATAAATTTCAGAAATCAAATCAATGACATGAAGATAATTGATAAATAATTTGTGATTCTTTCATTTTGAACTTTCTTTAGCTCTATATGTGAAAAAAAAAAGAAAACTTAAAAATTAACATCTAGTAATTATGTAAGTAAAAATAATACAAAGTATTAAAAAAACTATTAGATCGACCTTGGAAACATATTTTGTTTGTTTTTTCATACCATTCTGTGATGATTTGTTTCCATTAACAACATTTATTCGATCAAATGTAAGACAACGAATTTTTAAGTATTTTGTTTGAAGCTTTTTTTTTATGTCAGTGAACTTGGTCAAGAAAGATAGCCAAGAAAAATGATAATCATTTTGTTTCTCTATCTGGCCAAGTACTCCACTTCCTTTCACTCCGTTACTGCTTCCATACTAGTTCATTTAGGCACTTTATCTGTAAACTTTATCATAGCTATTTTGTCACTGTGGTCCATCCTTACTAGCCATTTACTCTTAATTCATCAACCCTTTGTTGTTGTGAACATTTAGATAATCAAGATTTTTCAATAAAAAAAATCTTGAACTTAGAAACAGATGTAACTGATTTTGAAACCCTGGCAAAGAATTCCCTACTTTTAACACAAGTTGCTCAGTTTTTAAACTTCTGCAATGTTGAAACTTAGATTTCTATGGTTTTTAAATTGCTGCATTGTTCACATATAGATTTCTATGGTTTTTAAATTGCTGCATTGTTCACATATAGATTTCTATTGTTTTACAAGATAAAGCTGGGCTAAATGTAATATATTCAGTTAGAAACAGTCTAATACAGTGATACTGATAGTATGGATCATGGTCAAGATTCAGGTGGGTCTTGACAAACTTAACATTTATTAATAAAGGATCGATATTATATTTATGCCTAATTATGATCCTATTTCCTAATCTAATATACAACATAATGGTAGCAAATCTACAAATCTATAGGTTGGTTGAATTTTTTATTTAATATTATCAACACTTATTATTTTCTTTTTTTTATCACAGTTTTTCTTAGAATGTTGATCACAAAAATGAAACCTTTTTTTTTATGGTGGGTTGCAAAACCAAAAATTGTTGACATCATGGGACAATAGTCCCTAAGCCACTGGCCAAATCAACAGACCCCTTATAAAAAGACATCATGCTATTTCACCATTTACAGCATATTCATGATTTTATTTGATGCGTTCCGTCTATCACCGCTAACAAGAAAAGGAATGCATTTTAGTATGGTTCTTCTAATGTATGATATACCAGTGTTCAATATGTTAATATGTACAATGATACCTTTACAATTATTTCAGTTTGAACTGTTTCTAGTGATGTAAGTGAACTATTTTACAAGACTCTACCTGTATATCCAGACTTGCATACACAGCCAGTTTTAGTGTCACAATGATCTGCTCCAGATCCACACTCACAGCTGTTGGCACACTGCAAACCCCAAGTACCCCTAGCACAAGCTGTATATCAAAAATGTAAAAAGATAATCTGATTAAATGAGTTCATTAATGAAA
Source organism: Bulinus truncatus (assembly GCA_021962125.1). Classification (NCBI taxonomy): domain Eukaryota; kingdom Metazoa; phylum Mollusca; class Gastropoda; family Planorbidae; genus Bulinus; species Bulinus truncatus. The sequence continues at coordinate 16,051,064 of JAGDYQ010000003.1, read as the reverse complement.
AGCTTATTCATCATTGAAACCCATGATTTATTTGTTACGAATGTTTAAGACTAAGTCAGTGATGTAAAAATGGGTGCTTTTTAGATTAGTGAGGAATGGATTCAGAAAATTTAAAAAATATATTTTTTAGAAAATTTTTAACTTTAAATAGACTTTGGTCATTTCTGTATCAGTTAATAGCAATTTTATTAGAAAGAAATGTCCTCATTTAGAAGAAAAGAGCTTTGCCCCCACCCCCTGAATATTACACAATGTTTATGATGCTATTTTGGTTGACAGGAAAAGTAAACTGTTTTATTGGAAATAAATTATTACAAATTAGAAAACAATCTTTATTTAACCATGACAGTCACACTCTAGTGTAGGAAATGGGACACAATTTATGAAAAAAAAATGGCACACATATTTTAAAATAATTCCTGAATCCATCCCTTTGTTAATCTATAGAGTTCAGGTATTAATTTCTGTGATATGTGACTCTCATAAAGGGCCCCCCCATGTCTATGTCTACAGTCTTACACTCCACCACATAGCCTTACTTCATTTTCAAACATTAAGGACATACAGTTGAATGCCATTATTAAGAGTGCCAGTGTAAAGAATTATTTTTTTATTTAACTATAATGTTAATCACCATCATTTATTAGGCATCTGATAAAAAACGTAATTAAAACTACAGACAGCATTTCTAGCCAAGTATTGTGCCAGATGGGGAGTTTTTGTATTTGACAGCCATGGTACAGTTCCAGAAAATGTGATTCTACCTGTACTGCTTGTGTGAGGGAATTGATGGAATTTGAAGGTCGCATTTTGCAAGTTTGTAATTAACATTAAAGTTTAATAATTTTGTCTATTTTTTTTATTGTGACAGTTCACTAAATATGTTTCTTACTTTGTCTCTATGCTCATTACAGAATTAACTATTTCATTTTCAGAAAATATAAAAAAATATTTTTTCACCCTACATCATCAATTGTCTACAAAAGAATATTTGAATTAGTTAAACATCAAGAGAAGAAAATATATATTATTGAACTGATATAGGCGCTATCACTATTTTCCTGATGATCTTCAATGTAGCCCCAGTGACAGTATCTCAACCTATTAGTAAGGGTTAATCCAACTAACCAACACAAGATCTGCCGTCATTATCAAGTCTTGTTCCGGGTTCACAAGAACAGCTGTAGCTTCCATTAGTATTGACACAGCCTTCTTTGTAAGCACAAAGATTAGTCTCAAATGAAGAGCACTCATTGATATCTAGTTGTTTCGTAAACATGTTAGAAATAGTTATTATTATACTCACTAATGTTGCTAGTTAATATTTAATGGCAACAAATCACCAAATAGGGCTTACATATTGAATGCATAATTACCAAGACAGTTATCAGATTCCGAAAGCCTATAACCTCTGGGACAAAAGCACTCGGAAGATTTATTGTTATTTATTGTACACCCAAAGCTGCAGTTTAAATTTAATGAGCTGCATGGATCTTTGGCTGAAATAACACACAAGGTGCAGCCATTATAAACCATGATAATGCTATGATTTATGCAAAGAAAAACTTTTAATGTAATTAATATATTTAAATATAGCAAGAAAAGCATTTGATATACAGACTTAAAAATTATAGATAAAATTTATGTCTAAATCATCATTTAAAATGAAATACGAATTACAAAATTTGATAAAATGTAAAGTAAGCTAATGAAATTTTTGATTAAAAAAAAACCAAAATCTCTCACCTTTGAGACAGTGTCTTCTATCATCAGTCAGAGCATAACCAAGAAAACATTGGCAATTGTAGCTTCCAGGTTTGTTGTCACAGAGTTGTTCACAGCCATCAATGTCAGCTCCACACTCGTCAATATCTAGCAAGAGTTATTTTTATAGATATTGAAAAGAATTGAAATGTTGCTTAGTTCATTATTTAAAAAGGAAGAAGATTTATAAATTGTAGTAAATATTAATAAAACAGATTTACTTTTAGTGTAAATGTATCTTTTCTATCAAATTCAACTATTATCCAAATTTAATTACATATTTAAAATGTTAATATCAGTAGAATGCTAACAAAAACTAGAAAAATACTTCTTTTTTTTAAAGATTTACATTTATTAATTAAAAACAGATGTGATTAAAAAAAAAAACTTATGTGTATAGCAATGAAAGAAATTCTGATAACATTTTTAAAAAATTGCTACAAGAATTTATAAGTATTTAACTAGTTTCCAACTAGTATTATTGTGTGTGTTACGGATCCTTTTATTGAAGATACTTGTAGAAGGTGTATTAATTCGAACCTGAATCACGAAGTGAACTCCAGTGAGAAGTAACATCAAACAATCATTTAATACTTGAACATAAACTGACATAAAGGTAGAATCAGGAGAGGCACAATAGCAAACTGTAAATATGCATCCATCATAGACGCGCAAAGCTAGACTATACTAGAACATGCATCCGCATCCTATGATGCACAGAGCTCGACTCTTAATAATACAGACATCCGCATCCTACGATGCCCAGGCCTAAACTCTTAATATTACAGACATCCGCATCCTATGATGCCCAGAGCTGCGACTGATTATAAAACAAACCATGTGTGCTCCCAACTGTCGGTTTAATATACGTCATTTGCACCAAATGACGTATACACTAAAGCACCAATATTTTACTAAAGATAGGCGGAATGACGCCATAGATACTGCGGTGGGCGGAGCCTACCGAATTGCGTCATCAAGCTTAGGCTATACTATTTCTCCACAGTGTGCATGACATTGTTTCATATTACTTCAAGTCTTATTCTGTCAGATATTTAAAAATGTCTAAATGTTTTAAAATATTTTAATAACATTTAAGTAAAATATGAACCCTGATTCTTAGTTATTGATGAAAAACTAACAACATATGTTTTGTAAATTACCTTCACATTTATCTGAAGGACTTAGGTAGTAACCTTTCTTACAAGCACAGCTGTAATTTCCTATACTATTCACACAAATTTGAGTAGCAAGGTCACAATCAGTAAATACCATTGGGTCTGTACACTCATCAATGTCTAAAAAGATATGTAGGTGGAAAAGTTACTTTAATTATTAGATAATGTTAGAACATATTTAAATATAAACAGGGCAATACATTTCACATGGAAAATAACTCTAAACAGTGTCTTTTTTTAAAATTCAGATTTTTAATTATACCACATGACTGTTGACCTGGACTAGAGCATCCATTATTTAAGAGTCCAATTGAGGTCCTACCACATTTAAAATATGGATCTGAAATTAGTTGGGGGATGTAAAGAGCTATCTGCATGATCCATATGTAACCACTAGCACATACATGGGCAAACTATTTCCCATTGGCCAAGTCCAGCCAGTCAGGTTGTTTGATCTGGCCCAGGCTCCCACCCCATTTGTTCACATCCATGATATTTATATTTAAACAAATATTATTTGATTTAAACACATTAGCCATCTGCTCTTGATCTGGCCCATTAGTCCAATTTGGGAATTTAAGGTGACATTTTAATAAAGTTTGTCAATCCCTACTCTAGCTAAATATATAAAACAACTTTACTCAAACTCAATCCTAGCATAATTTTTATATTGGAATTTTGTATATAAATTTAATTTAAAAAAATACCATCGCATTGTCCATTTCCTAGCCTGTAACCAGCTGGGCAATCACAATGAAATGATCCTGCTGTGTTCAAACATATAAATCCTTCAGCACAAGCATGAGGTTGCAGGCATTCATCAACGTCAATGTCACAGCTGGCTCCTGACCAGTTCTCACCACATAAGCAGCCTCTGACCGGATCACAATATCCTCGACCATTACACTGACACACACCAGTGCAATCTTTACCATAGTGAGGTGCCTCGCATGCTTCAAATAACAATATTGTGCAGATTTATTATGAATCATATTTGAAAGATAAATAAAACATAGCTAACAAAAGCCCAAAGAAAAAAAAACAAGTCAAAATTTTTATAATTTAGTTAAACTTAAACTTAAAATTCACTATAAACATTTTCTCAAATATGACTTTTCAATCTACAAAAAAAAGATTATATTTTATGTATATTGACATAAAATGAAGCTTACCAGAGCTTTACTTATGTTTAATTTTGAAATACCTGAACAAGAAATGCTGTCAGCATTTAGTTTATATCCAGGAAAGCAAGAGCACAAATAAAAACCTATTGTGTTGGCACATATCTGGCTACAGGGCTGAATACCATAATGACATTCATCAATATCTAAGTAAAAACAAAAAAAAAAAACCATTTACATTTACAACAATAAAGACATGAATTAATTCTTCCCTCTACAAACAAAAAAATAAACATTTAAGAAGGACAAGTCAAAGTATAAAGAGATATTTTAGGAGCTTTTTTTTCTAGAGGTTGGCCAACATGAAATATTTTTTTTAAATAGTAGTCTACCATATTTTAATTCTCTTGTCAAATTTTATCATACACTTTTATAAAAGGAAAATGATACCAAATTTTACTTTGATCTGTTTATAAATATCTGTGATATCTTGATTCTATTACATTGTCAGTTTAACATTACTGACAGCAAAATATCTGTTAATATTTTGATCAGATCAACAAATCACATATACGAGAAATATTGCTGAAAATTACTATGAAACATTAATTTATTAAAGACTGAAAGTAAATTAAGAAACTGTTGGAATCTGCTAGAAGAAAGCTGTGCAGATAAGATTGAATTTATAGCACCAATAGTTTTTATGAAAAATCAGTGTAAATAAAAACAAATAAAAGTGAGATATCATGAAATCTATTGAGCTATCTTATAGTATTTCATACCAAACAAAAGATTAGCCAAACAGAGAATCAATGTCGATTGGTTTACCTCTGCAGTTAACATTGTCTTGTGGATCAGGTTCAAACCCATTTCTACAGCTACATGTAACATTATTGTTGTTATCAATATCACAAACTTGCTGACAAATGTAACACTGTTCTGTTCTGTTTGAATCTATTAAATAAAAACAAATGTTAGCCAATAAGTGCTAAAATAAAATTGCTTTACTTATAAATGATTAAATTAAATAACTGTGATTGTTATAATATTAATATTTATTTGTTCACACAGAACAATTGACTGGCATATAAAAAGGGACCTAAGGAGCATGTAAATCCATCATTATTCAGTGTATATGATGACAAGCAACTGCAGGTGTAATTGCCGTCAATGTTAATACATTTGTGCTGACATTTTGAGGACCTCTCTTCACACTCATCGATGTCTGGTGATAATAAAGTACATGTACATATTAATATTAAACTTTCAACATGGTAATAATTTTGAAAATTGTAGTTATGAATGCTAAAATCTCCAAACAACTAAATAACCTACAATTATCTGTAAAAGTAAAACAATCAGGCCTTAAATATCAGACATATTTATTTATTATATTTAGGTGTAAAAACATTTAACAAACTACTCATAATGTACATTTAAAGCCATCTACATATACTACACATAGCCTACATGTATACTACATATAGCCTACATATCATCCACACATTGCCTAAATATATACTACACATAGCCTACATATATACTACATATAGCCTACATATCATCTACACATTGCCTAAATATATACTACACATAGCCTACATATATACTACATATAGCCTACATATCATCTACACATTGCCTAAATATATACTACACATAGCCTACATATATACTACATATAGCCTACATATCATCTACACATTGCCTAAATATATACTACACATAGCCTACATATATACTACATATAGCCTACATATCATCTACACATTGCCTAAATATATACTACACATAGCCTACATATATACTACAATTTTTACTACATATAGTCAACATATATACTACATAGATCAATGAACTGAATAACATATTTTAGAGCTAATGGCCTATTTTATACTAATACCTGTAGACGCAATACATTTCTGCATTAACAATTTTTTTTACAATTTTTATTTTCCTTAGCAGAAACCTTTTTTTATTTTTCAAACATGTAAAATTTCCTGATACTATATTCCCATCCTCAAGCATAATAGGTCAAAAGTTTCTTTCTTTTATTTTAATGGATTATGAAATCATACATACCACTAGGAAAAAGTTATTTAATTTTTCACCTTTGCAAGATTTTTTATCTGCATCTAGTCTGTAGCCTTGTCGACAGGTACACCAGTAAGAACCTTCTGTGTTATTGCAGAAATGGTCACACACCTTACTGTCCAGACATTCATTGTTATCTAGTGCAACAGTACATCAGTCATTTAGTCATTATTCAATGCATACATTAATATGTCAAAAATGAAATACTTTTCATTAAAGTAAAATACTCAGAACTGTGTAGAAAATTAAATGTTGGAGGTTAAAAAAATGAGGTGGTCACTCACCAATACATGTGTTCTCAAATTTTTCATATCCCACTGGACATGCACCACATTTGAAACCTATTGTGTTGTTTCCTTGCTCTGATGCTGTTAGATCCGTACAAGTCTGTCCAGCAAAACAAGGCTTACTGGCACAACCATCAGTTTCAGACTCACAGTAAGTTCCTATAGTAAAGAAAAGTATAAAAAGAAAAATACATGTACTATGTACATATAGTTTTTAATGTCTTTATTGGACATCTCATTGACTTTTTTAAAAAAAAAACCTGTATAAGCTGGAAGACAGATGCAAGCAAGGATTTGAAATTTTCCATTTTCATAATCTTCTCTCACAATGTTTGAGCTGCAGTATCCATTATTAGTACATTGAGGACAAACTGTGATTGGTATTATCAAATCTGGTGAATAGCTCCCCTTGCTGTCTACAGCCCTAAGCCTGGAGTGGAATAGAAACTATAATAAATTAGAAATGCTGCCTTAGATTATTTCAACATTTCTGTTTTTCAAAACGCAGTGGCTCCGGCACCAGCCAAAACCATTATATTAGGGTATAAGGAACATGGCATATATATATATATTTTTTTTTCAGGATTAGGGTTAGGATTAGGGGTAGGGTTAGGGTGTGGAGCAATATTATCTATGGCTGGTACCCGAAGTAAAAAAATACGGGTTCTGTCAGGGACAGAACCGTAGCCACTCCGTTTTCAAAATGAGTTCACACTGAACTTTATGTTTTCAAAATTATATTGCATTTTCATAAAAAATAGGCTTAATTCTATTTAAAAACATCAAACATCTACAATGTTAATGATAATATAAAACTGCTTTCCTGTAGAATTTCTCTTAAAAGAATATCAGTTTTAAATGAAGTAGATTTCATTTGTTTCTGCATTCATGGTTATTTTATGGTATTGTTTGGCTTGTACAAAGGACATCCATCTTTAATTTCCTTAACAATTGTAGGGTATCCATTTGTAAGCTCAAGAAAAAGTACCAGCACTCACCAGAGCTTGGGACATTATGTTTAGCAGTCGTGCATTCTACCACACTGTCCCTAGAGATTAGGTCAACAGAGAACTTAAAGCTGGGAGTGACTCAGTAAGAAAGTAGAGGAAATGGACAAATGATCAGAAAAAGTGAAGTGGATTGAGACAGATGTCTTGTGCCCTACTTGGACTTGAGACTTACAGGAAGTATAAGATATTTACCTTTGTAAGAGATAAATGAAAATGTGTTCTTTTCATTCTCAGCTAAATATAATCAAGGAATTGACTTCAGCAATAAACCATTTTGCAGTCATACTTCCAAATACAAATAGCCATATATCAAACTACATGGAAAGTGATGAAAACTTGAAAAAAAAAAACAACTCTCAATTTGGTTTGTAAATTTAAGGCCGAGCACATTATTCTTTGTCTTGCATTTACATTTTACCTTTATTGTGAAAGCATCTTCTATTCAGTAAATTTCTAAATTTCAAGTCAACTTGTGCTCAATGACATTAATATTTACTAGATCATGGGAGGGGGGAGTGAGAAATTAGTAAAATAGGTATGGTAACATTTGACCTTTACTGATGTGGATAGTAAAAAATGATTCAAGGGTGCGGTACTGATTCAAGTGTCATCTTAGGACAGCAAGGAGGGGGGGAGTTTCGGTGGCACAATTATGTAACAAAGAACAAGGATGGGATGAGAGGAGGAGAGTTTTAGCAAGATGGCAAAGGGGAGGAGGGAGAGAGCTAAGACGTCATGGGACATCCATGTAAATGTAGGGTGTCACACTTTGCGGGATTAATAAATCAATTGACCAGTGTTACCTTTGTGTTGGGTGAAGGTGTGCAGTTGACAAGGAATTTAAAAAGTAATTTTAAAGTTTTAGTAAAAAGCAATCTTATTGATGATGAGGGTCGCGTTTTGCTAATATGGCTATTTACAATATTTTATAGTTTGGGGGAAAATGGCTGCATTCTGCCAAGATGTTTAATAAACTAAAAGTATCCCTATTTAATTAATATTGCCAGAAATAAAGAATAAATGAGTGAGTTATTTGACTTTTTTTTTGTTACATTTAACTATACTTTTTTTCTAAGTATAATAAAATTTAATATTGTTAAAAAATTTTAGTTTTTTCATTGTTTTAATAAATGAGATAATATGAGTAAGAGAGCTGTAATTGCAAAGGTTTATTACAAATTAAGAGAAATAAGTCATGTTGAATAACTGTTACAAAAATAAATGAGTTAGGCCCTTTAGTTTAATGACCGTTAACCCCCCCCTCCCCCCACACACACAATTTCAGTGTAACAAATTCTCATTTTTATAAAAGAATTTCAAGTCCCCATAGTGAAATTTCACTGTATAAGCCTTTCTTCTTAAGTTGTTATGATTTTAATTATAATTACAACTTTATCTATTTAGCATTCAAATATACTTTATTAGACGTAAAATTGAAAAAATGTTTTTTGAATAAAAAAACTTTGTTGGGATTTAGGAATTGTTAATACCTTTTATATTATTGACGTAAAGGAAAAAAAACCATGAGATTTGGAACAGTTTGAGATTTGAATGTTTTTTTCAGGGCTGGATAACAAAAGATTCTGACATACTGTGTCATTCAAAATCCAAATAATTTTACCTTAACAAGATTGGCTTCTTTACATCAGGCACATAATGTATGTAGCCTGACTGATTCACTTTAACGTCAGTGCTGTTGGTGAGGATTTCTAAAGTGACTGAATCTCCATCCATGTCACTGGAAGTAATTTGTAAATATGAAGTAACACCCTGTTTGACAGACCAACGCCCACTGCTGTCTAGATATCCATATTGTACAGCAATGCTAGGTGGATTGTTACCTAAGATTTTTTTTTAATCAAAGTGTAAAAACAAAGAATATTTGAAAATTATGTACATAAGTAAATTATGTACATTAGTATTCTATGTACATTAGTGTTCTATGTACATTAGTATATTGTTTGAGATTAAGGAAAGTGCTAACTTATTTAAAAGAAAAAAAAATTGCAAACTGAAAAATATTATATTTAAAAAAAAAAAAAAGATTATTGTAAAATAAAAAAAACGTATAGTCTAAACCAGTGGTTCCCATAGTGGTCCCTACGGACCCCCAGGGGTCCGCGGTATCATTCAGGGGGTCCGTGGAAAATTAAAATTCATTTGGGGGTCCCTGGACAACTCCAGGGGGGTCTGTGAAAGGTTTAATGTAAAATAGTTGAAAGTAATTCTTTAGTATAACTGCATGAACATGAACTGACATATAATGGTGAACTCAGGAGTACATTAACTACTGTCTAGCTTTGGGCATTGTAGTATGAGGAAATTGCGTCATCAAACTCTGACTATATTGTTTCCCCACAATCTGTCGGCACTGCATAGAAAACGGTTATTAAGACATGCCTAGACTGACCAGACCAGCACGGTGTGTGTACTGCTGATCGGCCAGAATGGCGATGCAAAGTTTTTTCCCTGCCACTCGGACAGAGGGGAGGGTGTAATGTACCTGACTACCCGACAGAAATGGCAGGCTGCGACGGTGTGCTTGAGTGAGACAGAGTGGAAGGGTGTGAATACCATTGTTCGGATTGTCCTCATTGACCACAGTACCACCACCGTCACTACAAGTTTTTTTTTTTCCTGGCCAGGAGAACCCCAATGTTTTTTTACCCACAGACTAAGGTATGCCTTCTAGACCAGGTTAGCCAAATGGATAAGATCCATTATAGTGCAGATACTACACTTTAATATTACCCAAAAGGCCGAGAAGCGTCACTGCAACAATTTACTGGGACAACATCTAAGCAAGATGACGGTGACTGCATGCTTCTTATTGGTTGCAAAGTCCAGAAAGCTGTTTATTATTGATGAAGACATTATTTTACCAGTTGTATGTGAGGTAATTCACACAGTTTTGCACAAACCAAATTTCGACATTATAAAAAGAATTCCACTGAGTTATAATACAGTACAAAGTAAGACTGAAGAAATGGCTCAGTCCTTAGAAAATTCTTTATCTGATTACTTAAAAACATCTGAATTTTCTATACAGCTTGACCAGACACGAGTTCATTTCAGAGGTGTAGTGAGGGGTGGGCAAGGGGGCACCATGCCTCTGGCGCTACTCACAAAGGGGCGCCAAATGGTACATTTTACATATAATATTATATGGTTTTCGAAATGAGGGGGGGTGGGGCGCTAAAAAGGTATTGTGCCCCGGGCGCGAGTTAAGCTCGTTACGGCACTGGTTCACTTTAAATCACTTTACCAGGAACCGAAGCTTTACATTTAAGGTTATGTAAGATTTGTAAAGAAGAGAAATTTTGCAAAATGTTCGGGAACTGGTACAAAAGGTGAAACGTTATTTATTGAATTAAAAGATTTTTCAATGTAAAAGCTATACCCTTGACTAATATCATTTCTATTGCTACTGATGGTGCTCCGGCAATGTTAAGAAGATACCGAGACTTTCTGCCATACTTAAAACAAGCTGTACCAAATGTATTTTTAGTGCACTATGTCATTCATCGACATCATTTGGTCGCAAAAAATTTTCGTGAACGTTTGTATGGATGACTAGATTAAGTCATTCGAGCAGTTAATAAAATCAGAAGGAATGCCTTCAATGAGATATTTTCTCAACTTTGTTTGAAAAATGAAGAAGACCATAACCGTTTACTACTTCACACAGAAGTATGTTCGTTATCTGAAGGTACATGTTTAAATCAAATTGTATGTGCTCTTTGATTCAGTGTTGATATTTCTGGAAAGCACAGACATTGATTTGCGACACAAATCAATCAATTAAAGTAAATAAATTATCATATGCATTTTTGTAGCTTTTTCGCTTGGGGGTCCGTGGGCAAGTTTTGATTATAAAGGGGGTCCATGGGTCAAAAAAGTTTGGGAACCACTGGTCTAAACTAACAAAGTTAAATAAGTTTTCAAATAAATTATAATTGACATAAAGCTTTTTTATTCAGAATTAATGAAAATTGATTATTGTTAACTGAATAATAAATCATTCTATTTAAAAAAAAAATTTTTTTGTTCATTATGAGAGAAAAATTTGATACAACTATCCTCCCCAATTTTATGATGTATATAGTACCCTTAAATGTATAGACATATAATAAATAGCCAACTCAAATATAAGGGCAATATATACATTTTTTATGTTGCTATTTAATAAATACCAAGATTTATTATAATAATTTCCATTTCTTCTTTTGCATCTTTTGTTGCTACAGCAAAATGTTTGTCTTGAGTGACAAGATAATCAAATATGCAAGCATCATTGATCTCTCCACAGATGTCTACAGCTTTAGCCATCAACAAAGGATCAGCATCCTCTCTGTACATCGGCTCAAAGTCAAAATGTTGATAAGATTCAGCACTTTCTCCTGCATGATACTTAAACACACTATTTTCTGAAGTTACTTCCCCTGTTTTATACAAATAATACAGAGCAATTAATTTAAACTTTCTCCTGCATAATACTTAAACACACTATTTTCTGAAGTTACTTCCCCTGTTTTATACAAATAATACAGAGCAATTAAGTTAAGAGAATTAATTAAATGAAAATAAAAATTCAATTTATTAAAAGAAAATATAATAAATGCGCTAAAAAATACTTACATGCTTTGGCAAATTGATGGTAAATTTCTTTTTCCGAAGCATTTGTTGATAAAACACTTCCATTCGGTAAAGTGAAATCATCACTGGTATTACCATTAAAGTTTCCCACTAAACCTTCAGTATAATTCTGATAATCATTGGGTACACTGTATTCTATAAGCAGACTCTTAGAAGCCACATAAACTTTAATGGAAACACCTTGAAAAAAAAAATTTAGAAAAAATACTTGACAAGTATGAAATTTAGAGACAAATATGTCATTTTAAGAAGCATGAATAATAGAAAGTCACCAGACTGGGATAGGATAAGGGTTCACATTCACTTTTGGATAGTCATTTTTTTTTTTTTAATTTTAGCTTTACTTCATATTTATTTCTTAAATTGGTCAATTAAAAAAAAGTCACTTGCCGGAAGGAAAACTAGCCACTGCCACAGTTCTGTTGCCAAGGTGTTCCCTTGTGACACTGATTGTATCGGTAGACACTATAATATCTGATGGACTCTCTGTGTAGAATTCCCTTGTAATGTCAATGCCATTGGCAATCAGTATCATCACTAAATTAGAATCAGAATAAATGAAAAAAATTAAACAATGGTAGAAATAATACTTTTTCAACTGTCGACCTGAGGACCAGTAGATATTCCAGGTCAAAACAACCCCCCTCCTATATTTCCAGTGTGTCTCCATGGCCACTGCACTATTGGCTATGGTGGGGATGAACGAAGGGTTTACATGATCTAAGAGATTTCATCTCATCCTTAAACTTTGCCTCAGTAGCTTATCTAAAGTAAAAGCTTTTTTTATCAATGTTTCTATTCAGTGCCAGTGAAAGTCTTAATCTAAAACAGTTTTAAAAATCTTGTTTTTATGATACCCATCTAACACAAAAACATGCAGATATATTTCATTTTATACTGACTAGGGTTTTCAATATAACATTTATTACAGAAATGATTAAGATTAATGATTTAAATAATACAATGACAAGAACGCAGGGTATTTGGCATGCTTACATGTTTTAGATGTTGAGAGCTCAACTTGGAAACTAGATTCATTAGAATCCTTAACTGCAAAAGCTACAAAAACAGTTGCATTCGTTACAGAGCCATTACTGTTTTCTGCTCTGTCCGTTCGAGCCTATGTTCAGAGTTTGAAAAAAAGATAATTATATTCAAATCAGACATACAAAATCCTCATACTTAGTAGCAAACAATTTATAAATCATTTTTCTCTATTCAAAAACTATTCTCTGAATCCTTGTAAATATAAATGTCATGAAAATATTTCCAACCATTTAAAAGAAAGGCGGGACATTAAAATTTTGTATTTAGATACAAGAGAAGGTAATGTAAATGTTACCTGTAATGTAAAGTTGCCTTTTGGAATGCTTAACAATATATACTCTCCCCAACCATTCATGGTGAAAGTAACACCATCTAATGTTGTAATATGTGGGTCTCCAAATGCTCTCACTAGTAACAAAATATTTAAAATAATCAAATCAAGTTACTCTAAAATTATGAACATATTACTTCAGGTTTATTTTTCTAATACTGTAATATTTTTAAGTAATAATTCTTACTTAAAATTAATATTAAAATATTAAAAGTCAATTGATTGTCAATTTGTAAGACAACTGAAGATATATACACGCATTACATTCTTTTTCTAACCATTCAGTTTAACAACATAGCTTGTATTTTATAATAGTAATGTAGAAAAATACTGCATTGTTGACAAAAGCACACTGAAACAAAATTTTTTTTGAAAAATGTGATACAATATTGATTATTTTAATTCAACTTTAATTTTTAGAGAGTATAGAATTGCTGGCAAACTTTGTTTTGCATAATGCGAACACCATCATTTTTATTTTTAAGATGTGAAATAAGTCTAAGAAAAAAGTGTCTAGTTTTGTAGGAAACTCCCTAAGCTGGAAAGTTGTGAGTCTAAACTTGGTATTTCCTTTCATATGTATTTGACAAATAAACATTTAGCCCCCTGAGAAGATATTCAGTAACCTTCATTATTGATTAGTTATCAGTGTTTACCTGGAATCATGTAAACTGTGTTTGTGCACTCCTCATATGGAAAAATTCTGTAAAACCTTTTGCACAGATAATATGGGCTGCCATTTCCACAGCAGACACCATGCATGTACATGGTTTCTACTCCATAAGAGTCCCAAGGATCACTCCAAAGAATATGGCTAGAGTCAAGAATGTATGTAGACTCTTTCAGAAAGCTGAGCCAGTCACCATTCCAGTGTTGAGGTTGTCTATAGCAACATAACTGTCAACAAAATGTAAAATAGGAGACCTTAGTTAAGGAATAATTGTACATGTAGATGCATTTCAAAATAACATAAGATACTATTCGGCTAAGCAACTTTCTAATTAACTGACATGAAGAAGGACAGTGTAGAGTAAAACTTGAAATGGAAAATATTTATTTAGATTGTTTTATAACCATGATGCATCAAAAAATAATGATTAGAATTTACTTTTTTTTTAACCTACCCTGTTTCTACGATTACTATTCAAAAGTCTCAACTTTGCAACACGTCTGATTACATAACAGTAGACATCTCCTTTTATTTGAAACAGCTCCCACTGTGCACCAAGCCTCTCCAGTGAACATGGGCATTTGTACAGTTGATCAATATCATGCAAGTAGACTTTATCCTTTAACAGAAAGGAATAGCTTGTGAGGTAGTTGTTGCCTGTCTGAGCTGGGTCATGTGATACCACACCAACTTTATAGCTGTATACACCTCTGAGACCTATGCAATTGTCAACAATTTAAAGCATCTAGTTATCAAGTTTCTTAATTCACCAAAGTAGGGTTTAGAAATGTTTTTTTTTTTTCAATTTTCATATCTGGAAGAGGGCCCAAAAAATTCAACTCCATTGGGCTCCACGTTAGATTGGTACTGCTCTTCTAATTATAAATGCAGTACATAAACCAAATTAGATTCCCCTCACCTAAAAGCAGTGAAGTTTATTTTTGTAAACTCAATAAAACTGATTATCTAATTTTTAAAACTTTGTATACTTAAAATTTGAATACATTTGAATTTGTTTAAGAAGTTTGAATTAGTGCTGCAAAATTGAATGCAGTCCATAGAGAGGTTTGTAAAATATACAGAACAAATAAACAGATGTAGATAAAGATCTAGACAGACAGATAAACATAGATAGACATACATTCACATTTAATACTATGGAGACCAAGATATTACCAGTGTTTCCAGGTTTATCATCCAGTAGTGTAACCAAAGGCGTATTTAAGTTTTTTAAAACATTTAAACTCAGTTTTGTTGTTCCAATGCTAACAGTCCTTCCTGGCATAAATGACCAATTCATCTTTCCATACTGGTACAAGAATATAACATATGCAGTCTCTTCACCTGTTCATATTTTTAAATAACAATAATGGATTTTTTTTTCTTCAAAAAAGTCATTTGTGAAAAGAAAGTATTCTATAAATAATAGACAAATTTAGTTGTTTTTTTTGCTTATAGACCAAAAGTATATTTTAGGACTAATTCATTTTTATATGCATTTAAAAACTCCTTTATTATTAAGAAGTTATTAAAAAAAAGTTATTGCAAAAATCTCTAGGCAATATTAAAATTGTATTTAAAATACCAGATTTAATTTTCAGTCCTTTATTAGTTATTTCCCAACCACTGATATATACAGCTTGGAAAGTATTGAGTTCTGGCTTCTATGGTGAAAGAGAAATTATATCCATAATTATAAAAAAATTTTATTACATAAAAATCAAAACATATCTCAACATACACTGATAACTTGCACTCATTTAAAATCTTACAACAGCCAAGGCTACCTCTAAGAGCGTCCTTGACCTCTGGAAGACTTCTAACAATGTTTAAAAGACAGAAATCGCCCCACTCACCTTTCAACCAATTCGTTTATAACAGAAAATATAAAGTGATGGAACCCTAAAGGCTAAAAGTTTCCTTAATAAAGGGCTTGAACTAACATCCTCAACACAGTACATGTATTAGATTTTATATGTCTCACAGCTTGATTTGTAGAAAATGGCTGCACATTGACCCATGTTGTAACAAGCACAGTGTTCACATCAAAGTCTAATACTTTGTGATAGGCCATGACATCCCTCCTGGCTCTGTTGATAATCTCATCTAGTTTAGCAGACCCACCAATGTATTCAGAATCTCCAAATAGATTGCCATACTTTTCATAAAGCTGGTAGTAAACTTGACCTTTAAAAAGGAGAGTTTTATGGAGAAAATAACAATAATATTTCTTACAGCCTAATTAAAAAAAAAAGCATTATTAAGTTTAAAATCAAAGAGTGCAACTATCTCTAATCATTTAAATATTAAAAGTCACTTTTAATTTCTGTATTTTTTTATTGCCTTAAGCAGATGCCAAAAAAAAAGAAAGTTAAATGTATGCATGAGGTGGTCAGAACTGTTGATGGTGGTCTAATAACAATATGGGTCATTAGAATAGACAAAAGGGCTGGACCAAAATTAGATGAATGGAATGTTGTTTTTCTGTACAAATGTGATTTAAAAGTAAAAAGTAAAGGTCCTTTAGCCATTAAGGGCCATCAGGGCAAATTAAGTGTAGACTTCATCTGTCTCTGTAACCTCAGAATATAAAAGGATTGTGTGGTAAGCACAATGCTGGCCTCCTGTACTTCCCTTGTGTAAGTCAGGTACCCTTTTAAAGCTGAGTGGACTAGTGAGAATTAATCAACTTTTACCATGACCTGGGGAAATTCCCCTTTTTTTCACAGAAGATCGAACCGAACCCAGGAGTCTCAGGCTAACAGCCAAGTATTTAAATTCCACATCGATGAATTTAAAATTAACTTTATTGCAAAACAAAGTTCACTGCAAGCCAGAACAAACACTCAAGCAATCTGCAATTAGTCCAAGAGCCATTGTTTGCTCATTGTGGAGAAATAGTAAAGTCGTAGTTTGATGACGCAATCCGGTAGGCTCCGCCCACCACAGTATCTATGGCATCATTCTGCCATCTGCGCTGTAGTTTGTTCTGAGTTCTAGTGTATAAGTCATTTTGGTAGAAATGACGTATACTACAACTGACAGTGGGGAGGGAGCACGTGTTTTACTTTAGCAGTTGTCAAATCAGTATAGCTTTGGGCATGCGGATGTATGTTGTAGTTTTATCTAGACAGTAGTTATCGTTCTCTCGAGTTCACCATTATATGTCAGTTCATGTTCATACAGATATATTCAAGAATTAAATATTATTATTATTGTTACTTCAACTAAAGTCGACTTCGTTTATTAATGTTGTTGACTGAAATTATAACATCTACTACAAGTTAATAAAAGAACTTTACAAGTACAGTCGATTCCGCTTAATTGGGACACGTCGGGACCGAGGCTTTTTGTCCCAATTAAGCGGCTGTCCCAATTAAACATACAAATTTACTATTGGCTTCTTAGTTTGGTTTCTTTGAAATTTGTCCCAAATATGCGGCTGTCCCAACTAAGCGGTGTCCCAATTAAGCGGAATCCACTGTATTATTTACAGAAGCCAGCAACACTCATCTCTGGCCGAGTGTACTTAAAGAAAGAATTTAAGTAAAGGATGTGATTATAAATTTAATAACAAAAATAAAACTCATTTCTTACCATACTGAGGGTTGATGTTGGCCATATAAGGTGCAATTAAGTTAAGGTTACTGTATGAGCTCAAATCTGTTGACTGGCCAAGCAAAAAACTGACATCTGCAAAGCCAACCACACCATTTGACGAAATCTACCAAAAGTATTATGATAAGCTATAAGTCTGCAAGTTTTATTTTTAGCACATGTTATTGGACAAAAAATGTGTGATTAGACAATAATATAGAATGATGCTATAGGAACCCCAACACTGATCTATATATTTACCTAGAGTTGTATATATTAAGCTTATTTTATATTTTAAAATATTTTACTTAATTAAAATTGATTATTGGAAAAAAAATGTTTGGTTAGACAATAATATAGAATGATGCTATAGGAACCCCAACACTGATCTATATATTTACCTAGAGCTGTATATATTAAGCTTATTTTATATTTTAAAATATTTTACTTAGTTAAAATTGATTCATTTAGTGAAATTTTTAGATTATCTTATTTCTGTATAGTTGTTCAAACTGAAAATTTCATCAAAATAATTAACTGTAACTATTTATAACAATAATTTAAAATGGAAGTAACTGTTTCGAAATGAATCAGTGTGAGTTGTTCATACAGGTTTAAAACTATACAGATAATATATGCAGCCTTAGGTGAATATATAGAACAGTGTTGGGGTGGCAAGAGATAAGTACAGTCAAATTATTGTGATAATAAATGTTATTTTAAATATTCTTTTCCTGGTCTTCAAAGCTGTACATCTCAATTAATATCAATATCTTTCACTTTATCAATTTCAATAGATATCATAATAAGATCAAAAAGCCTTAATTGTCCCATTTGAATCGCAGGTAATTTTTTTATCCATTTCAGTTTTGAAAAACTCCTCTCACATGAAGCTACAGACACACATATAGTGATAAATAATTGCAGGCTCAGTAAGAATTTTGGTATAGATTTAGGAAGTCCCATTCAGCAATGAATTTCAAAACAACAAATGAGGACTATTTATTCTCTGGCATTGTCAAGATCAACAGCTGCTGCCTACATATGTCTTTTCTGCCTTCCTATCTTGTTCAAATGCTCAGCTTTGGATAACTCATTGTAGAAAAATTAGAGCTATCAAACATCTGGTGTGTGAAATGCAAGGTGTGCTGTTGAGCATTATTCCAAAATACTTCACTGATTTCATATTTCACAGGTTGCGCCTGGACATTTATATAAAACATTTTGTGTTACAGGTGATAGATAAGATATGGATGCTTTTATTGTACATGAGGTGTTATATCTCTTAACTTGTTCTTTCAACACAGCATCATATTGAAAGTTTCTCAACCATCTCAAGAATATTCATTTATTTAAAGAAGATTCATCTTTCTTGAGGCAACAACATGCCGAATTCTGCTTTGCAACCTATGCAAGATATCCCTCCACTTTTTCTACTATCTTCCCATCACAGCAGCAATTTTGGCATCAATCATTTAGCGCAGATTCAGTACTAATGATTTTAACTATGATCGGTTATAAAACCTGACTATGAAATTTAGAATGACTCATTTTGGTGTCACCGCTGAGTTGGTGTCACCATTATGGTCCCAACCCCCTTAGTAAAGCAACTGAACTTAAGCATTTATATAAGCAATAATCATACACATTCTTTTTATATTCATTAATTTAAATGCTTTGAAAAGGTATTAAAGTATAATAGTTAAAAAATACTTTACAAAAGCTGATGATTGATATTGATTTCCAAAAGGTGCTCCTGATGTAAATCTAACAGGCTTGCTAATGAAGACTGTTCCTTGATCAATATAATTATCTCTGAGTAATGAGTCCCCATTACTCTTTCCATATGGGTAGTATGGAACTGAAATATAAACAAATTGATAAAACAAGTCTTTTTTTCTTATTTAAATGCACTAAGTACAATGGCAAACTATTTTCTTGAAGACTTACCCAGAAAATATATGATAAATATCTAGATTATTCAAAATATATTAGCACATTATTAAAATTTTATATCTAAATAACAAAAAAGCATCCAGGTCTATAATTATTTGATAGCTGTCATTTATTTCTAAATTTCTCCAAAAATACCCAGATTGGCAGCCATCAGATTGGCAGCTCTGATTCTATTACATTGGAACATTTTTGTATTACATTGGAACATTTTTGTATTACATTGGAACATTTTTGTATTACATTGGAACATTTTTGTATTACATTGGAACATTTTTGTATTGCTCTTCCTACAATACACCAGTCCATCATCACCTGAACTTAAGAATACAATGGCCAATGAGGCACCACAGTGGACGTAAATAAATGCTCTCAGGTGAAGAAAGGGGAAATCCAGTCCAAGCCTTCCAAGAAATAGACCGCAGTTAAAAATACATCGCCCCTTAAATAACTCACTGACAAAAAGACACATTTAACTGCCAAAAAATAAATGCAAGAAATAATAGATATTACATTTCGAAAAGCAACAGGGCATCCAAGGCTCGAAATCCCTTCGATTTGAAATAATCCATCACCATTACAAAAATGTCCTTTAAAATTATTGGCGATTAAAATATTATTTTAGAAACTTTTTTTTTATTCATCAACACTTTCATTTTGACTTGCATCATGGTACTGTTTTACAGGTAACGTATCAATAATAATATCTGAATATTAAGGTATCTAAATTAAGATTAACGCCTTTTACTGTTTTTATACCTGCATTTACTCTTCCCTTTTATTATGATTATTAGCATGATAAATTTCAAGAATCCAATTGTGAGATTCCATTAAGATATTTACCAATACAAACAGAGGATGTTTCGTCGTCAAGTATCAAAAAGTCTGGGCATGCGCAATGTTCTATGCCTGGGGTAGAGAAGTAGCAAGCATCTGAGCAACGCTTGCACTCGTTATTTTCTAAGTTTTAAATGAAAATAATAAAAAAGTTTCTGTTAACAACATTTCTTATATAAGTGTCTTACAAAAATCTAATGAGTCTAAACTTATAAATACTTATACGCCTAGCCTACATGTATAAAAATTAGTGCCATTGCTAATGTTGCAAAGGTAAGGGACCATTGGGGGGAGAGGAATTTGGCTGAAGTGTGACATGCAATGATAAAGAATGGGAGGGGGGGGAGTGCTACGCGGAGAGGGTGGGTAAAAAAAATAATGACCCCTGATTTTTTTTTTTGTTCAGCTTCTTACTGTTTGGGGGCCTTTACTTATTATGTGAGCTTCAGAGAGATTGGGGGGGGGGGGGGGTGAAATTGTTAGCACAGTAGGCCTATCACCCCCCCCCCAAGTCCCACCTACATACAAACCTGTCGTCACTCGGGCTCCAACCTTCACCTGGGTCACAATCCCACCGCGTCAGTCACATAGTAAAGCAATCGCATATTTAGCTTTTACACAAACACCCGAAAAAAAAAGAAGAAACAGGTCATACTATGATTATCACTGACCCTGACAATATCCTACGGTGGAGTTCATCTTGTATCCAAGGTGACAGTCGCACCTGTAGCCACCTTTTGTGTTGACGCAGTCAGAGTTCGGTGGACATATTTGGTTGTTGGTTCCCAGGCACTCATTGACATCAATTGAACAATCACTTGAAGTCCAGCCTGACCTACAGGCACACTCCCCATTGATGTTATTACAAAACTGAGTGTTCTCTTTCACACAACGGCAATTTTGATCACACGAATCTATTCCGTATGTGAAAGATCTGCATGCTAACAAAACATAATTAAACAAGTTAATGCGTTGTATTGAATATTACTCTATACATACAAACACACAGGAGAGCACCACTAACCGACAGATAGAAGAATAGGTAGGTAGATAGGCTGGCATGCAAGTAGGTATGTGGGACGGGTGGCCGAGTGGTGTAGATACTCTACTGTTGACCTGAGAGTCCTGGGTTCGATCCTCGATGAGCACCATGGGAATTTTTTACAGGTGAAATGTGTTTTAAATTCGTCCGACAACAACACAAAGCTTTAAATAGGTACCTGACTGAAATTAGGGAAGTAAAGGCGGCTGGGCTAAACACAAAATTCCCTTATATGCCGAGGTTATAGAAACAGATGAATTAAACACTTCATCTGCCGTTAGGACTAAGGGAACTTTAATATATATATATATATATATATAGCTAAAAGTAGCTCTCTCTCTCTCTCTCTCTCTCTATATATATATATATATATATATATATATATATTTATCTTTTTTGTTGCCGATGTGGTCGTTTGGTGGGAATGAATGGACACATCAACAGACTGTTGTGCTTTCATACATATTAACTCCTTTCTGTGGGCTTAAAGACTTGATGGCACCCCATCTCCTCTCGAACATTGTTGGCTTTACCAGGGATAGAAGCCTGTACCCTTTGGGTGTGAGTCGTGTTCATAGATGTGAGTAAATAGATAGCAAAGTGATTTTTTTTTGCAGGTCTTTTATCTAAATAGTCATATAATCAAATAACATCAACAAAAATCCCGAAGCCAAAAGTTTAATAATTATAAAAGTACTCTTGATTTTCTCGCTACATTTCAAATTCGTTTGTGACCCACTAGCCACCTAGTAACATACAATTTGAGAACCGCCAGTAAAGGCCAATGGCTCTTTGTTGTCTTTGGTGGATTTTAGTGCGAATCAGTTTTTTTTCCTGTTATTTCATTTCTAAATATCGCCTGGTTAAACCACAGACTAAAGAAACAGTTTTTTTATTTCTAAATATTGCCTGGTAAAACCACAGACTAAAGAAACAGTTATTTTATTTGACAAATATTGCCTGGTTAAGCCACAGACTAATTAAACAGTTGTTTTATTTCTAAATATTGCCTGGTTAAACCACAGACTAAAGAAACAGTTATTTTATTTCTAAATATTGCCTGGTTAAAACAACAGACTAAATAAACAGCTATTTTATTTCTAAATATTGCCTGGTTAAACCACAGACTAAAGAAACAGTTTTTTTATTTCTAAATATTGCCTGGTTAAACCACAGACTAAAGAAACAGTTATTTTATTTCTAAATATTGCCTGGTTAAACCAGACTAAAGAAACAGTTATTTTATTTCTAAATATTGCCTGGTTAAAAGAACAGACTAAATAAACAGCTATTTTATTTCTAAATATTGCCTGGTTAAACCACAGACTAAAGAAACAGTTATTTTATTTCTAAATATTGCCTTGTTAAACCACAGACTAAAGAAACAGTTATTTTATTTCTAAATATTGCCTGGTTAAACCACAGACTAAAGAAACAGTTATTTTATTTCTAAATATTGCCTGGGTAAACCACAGAATAAAGTAACAGTTTTCTTATTTCTAAATATTGCCTGGTTAAACCACAGAATAAAGAAACAGTAGAAAAATGGCTCATCGGGAGCAGCACACAAGTGTCAAATGACTAGAGAGTGGCATGTATTCCATGTCAAATGACTAGAGAGTGGCATGTATTCCATGTCAAATGACTAGAGAGTGGCATGTGGTCCATGTCAAATGACTAGAGAGTGGCATGTGGTCCATGTCAAATGACTAGAGAGTGGCATGTGGTCCATGTCAATGGACTAAAGAGTGGCATGCCGCCCATGTCAATTGAATAAAGAGTGCCTTGCAGCCCATGTCAATTGAATAAAGAGTGCCTTGCAGCCCATGCGAAAACCTCTTCGATTGAAACCAGCTTTAAATATTTCTATTGATTATATGTTCACTTTTCAAAGCGTGTAATTTTTAACACCACCAAGCTGTTGCTTCATACACAATAACCCGACAATACATGAAATCCATCACACATCACACTGACTTGCTAGTGGGGGCCCGCAAAAAATAAATAATAAAAAAAGTTTTTTTCGAAAATTTTTAACGCTTGTTTTAAGAAATGTTCAGTATCTAATTAATTAATTAAGCCTGTTCCATTCTGGACACAGGACGTGTTAGAGCATTTTCGTATTATGTATCAGTACGTATGCTATCTTTCAGTAAATTGCATAGCTCTGATACTTTCAATTAAACTCAGAACACAAGCTTACTATTTCATTTGATGAGTTTCTTAATAAATCTTGGTGAAACTACGTGCTGCAGTATTTCGCACCAAATGAATGGGTTATTGAACGTACAAGGTGTATATATAATATATAAGCCCCTTAGGAGCCCTGAAGCCCGGCCCTCAGAGGTCCTGTCGCAAAATGAACTTTTGATGTACACATGGCAGGCCAAGACCTACAAAATGATATATACATCATGGGTCTAGGACTTATAGTTGCTGAGAATGGGCGCTCCTTTATTAATATAGCTTATATAGTAAAAAACGGTACTAAGCCCCCTTTTACGGCCCTCAGAGGTCAGATCACGAAATGGGAAAAAGTCATTTCTTGGCAGGCCAAGACCTACAAAATGATATATACATCATGGGTCTAGGACTTATGGTTGTTGAGATCTAGGGTGATGACAGACAGACAGACAGACAAAAACGGGGACAATAGAGCATTTTTTTTCGAAAATGCTCTAATTTTTACTCAAACTTACCGTGGGCTATGTAAGTAGCATAGAAATCTCGACCTGTTGGATTAGTAGCATCTGTGATCAAATGTATAAGCATTGAGTTACTGCGAGATCGTATGATGCCAGGAACGAAAAGGCCGTTACAGTATCGACCTAATGGACGGCTCGAACTGCTGTCCCCATCAAAGATGTCAATGTAACTCCCATAGCAGAACCAGTCAATGTCCAAACGAAAAAACCTGTAGAGGAAGGAATAAAATGATAACATTAATCAAGATTCGTTATTCATTCTACTGGCCCCAATCTATCAATCAACCAATTTCACTACCAGAGCCGAACTTAATTTACTTATTTGGGCTTATTAAAAAAAGACATCATTAAAATGAATAAAAGGCTAACTTTTCTTTGAAGTATTGAATTAACAAATATCATATAGCCTTTATAAATGACATATCTGGGATGCACTGAGAACTTAAAGGGTCATAGGAATCGAAGTTGAAATACGAAAATCGCAAGAACTTGTAAGTGAATAATGTATTAATACTTGTACTTAATTAGTCTGAGATTCAACAACACAGGCCAAAAGATATCTCGACCTTCAGGCTACCATTCTGACGTTTTCATGGGCCTTAATGTAAGTGAATTTTGGGAACTCTATGCAAAGGAACACATACAAATGTAAAGACCACTGCTTGCAAATCTTGGCCCTCCCACACAATACTGATAACTGAGCCCCTTTAAGTAATTTTGCTCGGTACCATTGACTAGAGCCCAGGCGCCCTTTCTTGTGTCGGACATGAATGTTGACAGAGAAGACCTGGCAGGCAGAAAAACTAATCAATCGCACCATCTTTTGAATTATTAACTAGTTATCAAAGGCCCGGTACCCGGACTGGCGAGTAGGCACACAGTTGGAGTTGAAAATGGTGATATATATTTTAGCGCGTTAACAATCAGTCTATATACTTGCAGTGACCCCAAGGACATGAACAGATTATTGTAGCCAAAATACATTTGAGAATATGGACACCTAATAATACATCAAATAAAGTTCATATGTTCAATAGTTCCTCCCAAAGAAAATAATCCTCACTATGGGTAAACATAAACAACTCTTAAAATCATATTCCTTCATAATATTTTAATGGACTCCTTTCCAAACAGTTATTCATTTAATGTTTTATGATGTTCAACATGACGTATTTAAAAAAAAGAGAGACGTGAGTAAGTGTTTGTGTTTAACGAAACGCTACATGTTTAGCAGGTGGTTTATTTACTGTTATACACATTGTAGCATAGTACAATTAACTAAGAAAAATTGCCAACCCGGCAGTGCAGGGATTTAGGGACCCGGTGGGCTTGGCCTCTTTGGGGGCTGCCTCTGCATTTTGACATGAGATAATTTTTTTGACGCTTTTCAAGCTTGGTCCCGAGAAGAAAGAATCGTTGTGTAGCTTTTAGCTGACCTTCAATTAAAAACATAGTATTCCATCAATGCAGTTGAGGCCGCAACGCAGAAAACATTAGGCCTCTTAAAAAAGAGACATATCAAAGCTTTCAACAATATAGTTCTGTGAAGCCAATGCCGAACCAAGGGATTTTAGGCATCTTCGGGAGCCACTACATTTTGACATGAGATAATGTACTTAATATTTAGTTTAAAAAATATTTTGGGGGCCCTCCTCAAACTGGGCCCCCTCCATACACCCTCTGTGTGAAGCCCCCATCATAAATGGATTAGTTTGCATTGTAAACATTGTGTGCCTGTACCCTCAGCCCGAAATGGCAGGCTGCGCAGGTGTGCTTGAGTTAGTAATAAAGGGAATAATTGTACATTAGAAATAGACATATTTTAGAAATAAAAACAATTTAAACAATATAAATATTACATTATATTGAGTTATCCATAATTTTGGTTTAAAATTTAGATTGTGAAACATAATGCAGAATATTAATTGAACGATTTCTGAAAATATTTCTTTTATGATCGCATCTCATTTAATAACAAATTGAACACCATAGATTTATTACGATACTGTGAGATATACATAGGCCTATGGAACCACGTTTCAGTTTCAAATTTGTTTCGAAGAGTCCACTAATTGTATAGCCATAGAGAGTACCACGAAATATTTTGGCATGATATTTTGTGATCTCTCCTTCCTGGTCTGAGAGACATACCATGATCCACGGGGGATGGATCATAGGGGTTCTCTAGTCAGGAAAAAAAACCCATTACTTGCGAGGGTGGTAGTACTGTGGTCAGTGAGGACTATCCGAGACCGCAGTATTCACAGCTGGCGGTGGTGACGGATGTGGTCGGCACACAACACCCTTCCACTCTGTCCCACTCAAGCACACCTGCGCAGCCTGCCATTTCGGGCTGAGGGTACAGGCACACTACACCCTCCCTTCTGTCCGAGTGGCAGGAAAAACCCCGTTCCTTGCCATTCTGGCCGATCGGCAGTACACACACCCTGCTGGTCTGGCCAGTTTGGGCAAGGATTAAAACCCATTTTTCTGCCATCCCTGCAGATAATAGCGGGCACATTCACCCCGCCGCTCTGTAGGCATGGCAGACGTGCATCAGCGCCGCCAACAGTGCTGGTGTGGTAGGCACACTACACCCTACCATGCTGGCAATGGCGGCGTTTAAAAAAAAAAAATTAAAAAAAAAAGACAATATTTTGGCATGATTATGTGTTACCTCTCCTAAGATCGCTTTATTGCCCTTTGGTAATGATTGAGGCGGTCGAAAACAGTATAACATTGTGATTGCCATTTGGCATTCATGATCTTACCTGCCGTATGTTAGTGTACGGTGTTTTGTCACCTCGGCACTAAACATATGGTGGTCCAATGTCATTTCTGGCAGCCATGTAGGAGACAATTCTTACTCGGCTGGCCAGTTGGTAGCCGGGTCATGCATGTTAAGAAGATAAAAGTAAATGTTTCTGCCATCTTTGAATTGTTTATGCCGCCATCTTGGATGAATCGTTTATGCCGCCATGTTGGATGACAGACGGAAGTAGCGATGACAGACGGAAGTAGCGATGACAGACGGAAGTCGCGATGACAGACACCGGAACACATGATGTATTTTTTGTATTATAGATAAAACAATTAGGGTGCAAGGCATTTAAGAAAATGTGCTATTTTTAATTTCTTTACACTCTCTCTTTTAAACCTTTATTTTGTGTCGCTTTAGTTGCACAGTTAAAGTTCTTTTAAGCACATTCTTATCATCTGGGCATCAGGTGGCAGCCTTGTTTGCCTGGACAGATGATGCGATAATTGGGACGCATCTTGGGAACATATTTGACCAATACACGCTATCGGACCCGAAGTAAGAAAAAGGTGAAGAGTTTCATCAGGTATTCGATGCAATAAAAATGCAACTTCAGTACCAAGAGCAACATCCGAAGACATTGAGCACCAAGAGCAACATCCGAAGACATTGAGTACCAAGAGCAACATCCGAAGACATTGAGTACCAAGAGCAACATCCGAAGACATTGAGTACCAAGAGCATTATCCAAAGACATTGAGGCTGCTTACTGTAATTCTATAAATCGTATTTTTCTTTATCTTACCTTAAACATAATGTAGACTATTTTTTCCATACCTTAATGAGATGACGTAATCGTTTCTTACGCTGATCAACCAAGAGCAGTTGGAATTAATGACAACAAAACGCTGTTCATAAAAGTAATTCTTGACTATTCCCGTTTCATTTTTGAATACATAGTTACAGTCTGAAAAAAAGTAGTTATGTACTCCATAAGGTCTTAAAAGAATTAGAAAAATATAACATTTCTACAATTATATTAAAGCCTTAATCATAGTGACGATAGACAGAGTAGTGGCGTCAAGTTAAAAGTATGACTTAATTTGTGCTCCTACACATACCGATTAGCTCACACGTATTTTCATTAGACTGGACGTAGCCGATGTATCCATTACAAACACAGTTGTAACCACCATAAGTGTTGACACAGTAGTTTTGTGGGGGGCACTTGGATGTTCCAGAGGCGCATTCGTCATAGTCTGAATCACAATATCTTCCTGTCCAGTTGGAGTTACATTCACAGAACGAGTCCTCGAATGAATCAAAGCGAACTGTGTGATCTGGGATACAATTGCTGATGAACACGCAGCTAGGTCCGAACTTGAAATCTTTGCATGCTGTTTAAAAAATACAATGAATAATTATCTTTAAAAGCTTTTTCAAAAATACAATGAATAATTATATCTGCAGGCTGTTTCGAACATACAATGAATAATCATATTTGCAGGCTGTTTCAAAAATATAATGAATAATTATATCAATTCTTTGCATACAAATTATTTAAGCGACATTTTTTTCCCAATTATAGCATTCAGCTTTTGAAGGATGTAATTAATGAATTACACGTTAACATTTTTTTTACAAACTTATACATTCAGATAAAACATAAATGCAAAAAGAACAAATGTTTTTCTATAAGTTTTCTATGCTGCGCTAACCTACCAACACACGTCTCACCATCCAACTCCATGCCAATTGGGCAATAACACTGTTCTACTGCCTTGTTCTGTTCGACTGATGTATAGCTAACACACAAGTGTGAGCAATTTTTGATGCATGAAGCGGAATTAACATCAACTGTCGAGAAAGAAAAAAATGTCAAAAGTTATCTATGTTAGACGCCCCATCTTCGAGCTTATTATAGCTATTTAAATATCATCTCTGGTATATTATTATAGTTACATAAATAACATCTCTGGTATATTATTATAGCTATATAAATAACATCTCTGGTATATTAATATAGCTACATAATAACATCTCTGGTATATTATTATAGCTATATAAATAACATCTCTGGTATATTATTATAGCTACATAAATAACATCTCTGGTATATTATTATAGCTCTTCTAATAACATGTCTAGTATATTATTATAGCTGTACAAATAGCATCTGTGGTATTTTATTATAGCTATACCAATAACATCTCTTGTATCTCATTATATCAACACAAATAAAATCAAACATTAGAAGAATAACATTTGCGATGTTGCAGAGGTAAATTCTACAAACTGATAGGTTTTAATTTTCTAATATACTATTTGCATGCTCTCATCTTCAAAGCAGTTAATAAGATTCCAGGAGCACCCTTATAAAGTTTTTATGACGCTGTCATATTTCTCTCTCTCTTGTAACGTCACAATTTTTGAACTCCTGTCATGCACTTCTATTTGAAACATCTAAATAATTGTAGCTAGAGGGAGCAGATACAAAAGACATTTCATTTACTTCCAAATGAGAACAAGTACGAAACATTTTAAATTGTATTTGGTTACGGGGGTTAGGACATACAGGGCACAGTGTTCATTTTAACCTGCGTGCCCCAGTACACAAATCATCGAATGCGCGCACTCATTATATGAGCCTATTTATAATTCTGTTGAGCACAGCCGTTATCAGTTGCAAACTCACAAAATGTGGAGGCTGGGGTTGGGGGAGATGGAGGGGGGGCATCTGCTTTGCTCATTCATAAGAACTCTTCTGTTTGTACAGGTGTGAATAAGTTTTGCTTACATGAACACGAATGATTGGCATCCAGTACTAGCCCTTCCTTACATCTACACTCAAATGTTCCAGGCTGGTTGATACACTGGGAGTAGTCAGGACAAGGAAAATTGGATCTCGTGCACTCATCGATGTCCAGAGAGCAGTCGGAACCTACCCAACCAGGCTTACAGGAGCAGGCTCCATTGAAGTTGTCACAAAAGTTGGTGTTGTTTACATAACATGCACAGGGTGTTGAGCAGGTGTCGTCATACATAAAAGTAAGACACTCTGGGAACAATATAATCGATTTATCAAAGATATATATATATATATATATAATCGATTTATCAAAGAGATATATTATGGAATCAAAGCCATCATAACACAATCGCTGTATGGCTGCATGATTGCTGAGGCCCATTTTTTTTTTAAAGTTGATTACAATCCATGTCTATTTTATTTATTTCAGCGTGCAATTCCTAGGCGCCCAAATAAAGAAGTATGCCCCCCCCCCGGGAGTGTTGGAGGATAGGGTGATGGGGAGACGCTTTTAAGAGGTTACTCTGAATAGTACACCATTCTATTTAATAATTATTTAATAGCCTGCTATTCTTTAGCAAAGACTAAAAAGAATCCAGATTACTATCTGTTGTGTTTCTTTATACAAGTCAGAAGGAATCTATATACATATTATTCATCTCTCGTCTGTCTGCTGAAGATCGAACGTAAGAATACTGTTTTTTGGTTACAATATTAATTGCATCTTTAGTGCGTCTCGATTCCAAAAAGTTTTTTTAATTTCCCATAGAATAAAATAAATTAATCCGTATAATTACATTAACTTTTTCATGAAAGCTTCAAAGTTGAACTATGATCTATCTCTAAGTAAAAGTTTTGCAGTGCACAGCATACAATAAAATAATTCAGCTTTAGAAATTGAAATTTAAAAGTGTTTTACTGAGTGTAAGGTCTAAAAAAAAAAAATATTATGACTCATGATTTATGTTTTAAATTTAGACAATAATTCATGAATAGATTTAAGGTACACTATATAACGAAAGGTTAAATAAAAACAAATATGTTTTTAACTTTACTGAAAGAATGGTATAAACTCTATCATCTACCATGTGTCCAGTAAGATGAATCAAATCCAACTGAGTAATACCCAAAGTTGGCATCGCAGGAAGTGGGATAGCGTACGATGAGCATAGTGTTTCCTGTTGTTCTGAAAATTCTGGGTATGTTCCACCACCACCACCAATAAGTCCACGATCCGCCTCTATTAAACATCAGTCTTGAGCTAGTGTCATTCCCATCATACACCTCAATGTGGCCACTACCACAGTAGCCTCCAAAAAAATCAAACCAATGAAAACTGAAACAAAAAATTATACTTAAAAATTCATACAAAGTGGATAATTTAATGAAGTATAGAAATATCGTATCAAAAGTATATAAAAAAAATATATGTCAAAAAAAAGTTGTAGCAAAAATATTATCTTAATAACTTTCCATAAAAATAACAGTGTGAGGACCGGTTGTAATCCTGCAATCTATTTAAAAGCGTGCAATTGACTGCTGTCATAGAGTATTGCTATGTAGCTTACCCATGTCACCGTTCTAAATTTAAGGCTACACAACCATAATAAAAAAAAACATGCGAAATCAAAAGAAATTCATTTTTTTTTCTCGTTCAAACTAGTTTCCAGTGCCTTACTATTTGAATATCTAAAAAAAAATATCATAAATCCTAGTGAAACTGACAACATTTTATTTTATTAAAAGGGGGCTAGTAGCGGTGACGTTGTAAGAAACATCAGGTTAAAGTTTGATTTTGCAATATTTGAATGTTATTGTTAGGCTACATCCAAAATTTGGAAATACCGTAGATCGTTTCATAACCCATATGTGTATTGTCACTATATAAATAAAGTATTTTAAACCAATTTTGAAGTTATGCGTTTTTTGTTAGAAGAATTATTATTATTTTAAAACCATATACATCTTGGAAACTATTATGTTACTTTTATAAAAACCTTTTGACAAAAAACAACATTAAATATTGCATTCTTACTTGCATATTTGTCTATAAGACTATAACAAATAAACACAGGTATGTCAGACAATAACATTACTAATTATTCGCATCGTTGAGATTCCCTAAACATTATATTAATAACTCGTCTTTATTCAGATTAAGTCTCACATTAAAAAAACATTTTTTTTTTATTTGTCTAAGTTAAGATTAAAAAAAATCAATAATTGATTATTACGTATGAATTGTATTCACAATTCTTTTATCCTTAATTCTTTTTTATTGAATAGTTATAGGCTACCTATTATTAGAACGGCTAATACGAGTGTCATCTATTTAAATTAGATAAATCTCAACTGGATTTTTCTCTAGAATCAATCCGCATCACTCAACTTCCTCTTTCCTCAAATGTGCATTTTCCAACAAACTAACAACCAAATAGTATTGTAGATTTTATAAAAGTAAATTATTTGTTTTATCTTTTTTTTTTAATCTGTCACTGACACATTCAAAAACAGAAATACAAAAAATATACACAGAAGTTCACATTTATATATTAGGATGTAAATATTAGTTGCCTTAAGGAAACGACATTTCCAGCAGCTGCTTCTATAGTCCAGTTACATTGAGAAAATGTATGTACAGATTCTGAGTAATATCCAGAGACGATATTCCCAGAAGGCGCTGTCAATGTTTTACCACATTCTGTATATGAAATAAAACATCACTTCCATAATCATGAAATGTTTGTTAGATTAATGTGTCATCTTCCATTCTTACAAAATCATTAAATGTTTTAACTGTAAGGAATTGTCGATGAATAACTTCAAAAAATTCTACAAATTTTTAGACCCGCCCTCCCCCTAATGAAAACAAATGACAAACTTTCGTTGATCCGCGTACTCTGACATATCTTAAAGAAGATCGTTCATTGCAGCTACTTCAACACTTTGTGCAATTACTGCAGCTACTTCAACACTTAGTGCAATTACTGCAGCTACTTCAACACTTAGTGCAATTACTCAGCTACTCTTGATGTCCATCTCTAGTGAAAGTGTGACCTTTCAATGTCACATGTACAACTGATAATACTTTTTTTTTCATTGTATTGGACATGATACAAAAAATCGACTGAAAAGTCAGTTTTTTCTTCCATTTTGCAGAAGTACTGTAAACAAAATTAAAGTTCAGTGTGTAAGCAGCTTTAAGTACTTCATGTAAGCCACTATATATTAGCAGCCCAATATGTGTACTTGTAAAATTTGTATAGGCCAGTCACTGTCCTTACCATAGACATCATATATGATGTTTATGGTCTTAACCTTCTACTCTGAAGTTTGTTACTGTAACAATAGCTTTAAATAGATCCTTACAATTTTAGAACCACTGTTCAGTTGGTTAAGTCAACATGGAAAGTTCGTGGGTCCAGGACACAGTCATATGTTTTGATAACTAGAATTCCAGCGTTATATCTTTGTTTAGGGAGAATTAGTCTGTCAGCACAGGTCAGTGAATTCCAGAGATAGGTGACGATAGATGTAATTAGGCAGACAAAGGAATACTAGTCCAGAGTGAGTTTTTAGCCGCACCAATCGCTGGGCTGGAAAAAGGGTCATTAATATGTAGATGAGTTAGCAAGGGTGTTGGGCAGCCAATCAAACGTTCTGGGGCTTTGGGGCACGTGATAATTCACCATCACATAAATAAGAGATTTAACTGAGATGTCGGGACACCAACGAGACATCAAGACACCAGTTGTAGAGATAGTTAGAGGAGAAGTTAGTGGAGAAATAATAGAGGCACAAGCTATCAAGTTATTGAGTTTTATAGTACACAGTCAAAGTCTATTTTATTGAAGTATCTCTGAATAATTACTTCGGAAACTCAGAATACTAAGTGTCAAAGTATCTCTATATAATCCTTTCGGGGACATAGGATACTAAGTGAGTGTACAAAGCATTTTTGTGAATACTGCTGCACACAAGTTCATACTACATATGTTTTCTTATTGTTTAATAAATATAATTGAATCGTGGAACTTTGCCTCATTAATTGGTGTGTTGTTTGAGAGTGCAACGAGACTGAATGCTATTTAATTAAACCAGTGTTATAATATCGGCAGCTACATAAAACCAGTATAGTTATCTGGAGCAGCATTACATCAACAAGCACATAACGTTCAAACTATAACGTTACATTGAAGCAGCAGTGAGGAACACAGAAGGTTACATTTGGTGGAACAACGATAGAACCATAACGTTGACAATTTCCAACGTTACACTGGTATCTACAACAGTATCCATCAACATACATAACATTATATAAAAATATATAACGTTACAGTTACCCATTTATCATTTTTCCTTTATTTCAAAAACCACTCATTTCATGTACAAATGAGATAAGCGCAAATGATTATTATTTTGTAGAGCAGTGTAAAATATATGACGAAAGATTACAGATTTAAAACCACAGAAGCGGCACAATGAGTTGTACAATTGTTCGATGTCAATAAACTTCAAAAATTAATTTTTTCTTGTTTCAAAATTATAATGGCTAAAAATAGTTCAAAGGAAGTTTATATATATACTAGTACATTGCACACTAAAATTCATATAAAATACCATACGCCATATTTATGTTTTAGACAACGTCAATTGATTTCTTTGATCGGGGAATAAAATTTGGCTAAATCTCATATTAAACTTTGGTAAAACTTTTATAGTGTGTTTTTTAAAAAAATCACTGGAGTTAGAATTGTGTAAAAAAAATAGTGACATTGTTGACGTCTAAAAATCTTCACACTCCCCTCTACTTTGTCAACAACTATAAAACTTTTTTTCATTTAAAGTTTCTATAGGTGAATGAGGGCTGGGGCGGATGATAGTGCGGTACAGCACTCGACTGTCGACCTAAGTGTCCCTGATCCTGTCCCTGATAATTCTTGTCATGGTTAAAGATTGCTCTATCGGCTAGTTTGTGGGTATGAAAAAAGGGCGCCATATAAACCATCCCATAGGGGTTATGGGAACTATTAAATGTCATCTCATCTTTACAGCGACTTCACAAGTTCACATAGTAGATGAGTGAAAAGTACTAAGTAAGTTCCTCAAACGTGTTCTATTTAATACTATAGTAGTTTTGTTTACAAAATTTATTTTTTTCCAGCATGGCCGCAATTAGAGTGATTTTTTAGAGCATTTTCGAAAAAAAAATGCTCTATTGTCCCCGTTTTGTCTGTCCGTCCGTCATCACCCTAGATCTCAACAACCATAAGTCTTAGACCCATGATGTATATATCATTTTGTAGGTCTTGGCCTGCCAAGAAATGACTTTTTTCCATTTCGCGATCTGACCTCTCAGGGCCGTAAAAGGGGCCTTAGTACCGTTTTTTACTATATAAGCTATATTAATAAAGGAGCGCCCATTCTCAGCAACTATAAGTCCTAGACCCATGATGTATCATTTTGTAGGTCTTGGCCTGCCATGTGTACATCAAAAGTTCATTTCGCGATAGGACCTCTGAGGGCCGGGCTTCAGGGCTCCTAAGGGGCTTATATATTATATATACACCTTGTACGTTCAATAACCCATTCATTTGGTGCGAAATACTGCAGCACGTAGTTTCACCAAGATTTATTAAGAAACTCATCAAATGAAATAGTAAGCTTGTGTTCTGAGTTTAATTGAAAGTATCAGAGCTATGCAACAATTGACGGAGTTTTCGGACGATTAAATGACTATAATTTCGAATGTTTTCAATTATGAGTCCTATTTCAGTAACCACAAACCACTTGTAGTTAGATTTAGGAGACAATAATTTTTTTTCAAATATAAAGAAACGTCTTTATAATTTTTTTTTACAAATATATGCATTACACAATTGAATTTATAAACATTTCCAAAATTTACAAATATTTACTGAAAGCTAACAAACGTACTGATACTAACACGAAATGCGCTAACACGTCCTGTGTCCAGAATTAAACAGGCTTAATTGCTTGTTTTTGTTTGTTTTCGCTTTCCTTTTGTTGTTTATATTTCAAACCAATCGTCACAGCTAAAACAATTATTTTGCAAACACATACGTGCTGATAATAGATTTATGACCAGGTACCGCGACCTAATCGCTGACCTTAAAATGTTACACAACGTCAAATTTATAGGGGGGGGGGTGGAAAATATAGGTCTAAATGCATATTAAGAGGTACTGTCTGTGTACAACGTGCTTTAACCCAACGATTACAACAATGAAAAGCTTGATATTATCGTCATGTCTGACGAATCCTGTATGTAAAATGATTACAATCATCATAATATATATAAAAGTGATTTGGGTTCTGCGTTAAATCGAAAGTAAAGAATTAATGCAACTGTATTCCAGTTTACAATACAATCATGAAAATTCGGATCTGCCCGAAACCTACCAATCAAGCCGAAGGGGATATAACTCTATGCAAAGGTTTTTGCAAAATACAGCTAGTTCTAAATAATATTCCAATTACCATCGCAGTATGACTTGTTGGCAGGCTCGTACCCAGGAATACACACGCACTGAAATGACCCTTCAGTATTACGACACATAGTGTGGTCTCTGTCGGGCACACACGTGTCGTTGAGAGTCTGGCACTCATCTACATCCTGGTTGCAGTCTGCTGACGTCCAGCCCCGGAGACATTTGCAGCTTCCATTCTTCCTGTCCCATGATTCGGTTCGTTCACGATTACATATACAGGTATGTTGACAATCTTCACCAAAGGTCCAAGAATCACAGTCTTAAAATAAATAAACCTATTAGACAACATATCATGTTTCATAGCACGTTTATATCTCATGTGAATCTATCAAACAATTTGTTTTTGCATTTTAACTAAGATATTTTGAATTAATTTAATAAAAATGTATCAAATTATTAGCTAGCCTAACAAAATAATTGTACATTAGTTAAAGTATAATGGAGTGCTAGTGAAGAAATATATTTCCAAGATATTATAGACATAGTAATACATATATGAGTCAGCTATATAAATGTAACTCTAATATATGTAACCGGGAATGGAAACGGAGCAGGATTGTCGAGCGGTGCATTGCCAAAGAAAAACGTCACATTAGTCGTTCAGACAGACGTTTACAACTCTAAAATGTGTACGCTTCGCGACCAACTATGAAAACAGGTTTGTTTAGAGACCCACCAAACAACTGTTTTATTTTTGCTACCACTTTGCAAAGAAACATTACGATGAAAGAGAGAGAATTACATCAATTGATGTCCCTTTTTACTTTTCAGTGAATTATAAATTTCATATGCAATTGGGGAAAATAAAAGTAACAGAACTGAATTGAAGCTGTTTTAACCAGGGTGGAATTTTTTTTTCTTATTCACACTAATTAATTTTTTTTAAAGTACAGTATTTTCCCACTTCGAAATTATGTGATCTATACTTAGCATCGATTTAGAGATGTGTGGTAATATATATATATATATATATATATATATATATATATATATATATATATATGAAAGTGCATTTACGCACTTACATTTATGCACACGGGTGCATACGAACACGGAAGTACAAAAAAAAGCACATTACAAACACTTACCTATGCATCGTGTATCATTGTAGGGATCTAGTGTCATGCCCTTGGGACAATAACATTGTTCTATATGTGACTCAGTTGATGTGACACCACACGCGTGAGAGCACTGTTTTACCTGACACTGGTTGGGGTCTGACAATTCCATTAAAATATATAATAACAATCATCGATAGCTTTGATAGTTTGAAAGCTGATGCATATTAAAATAATGATATTCTATTTATAGAGTCTAGTCAAC
This sequence comes from Bulinus truncatus, assembly GCA_021962125.1. NCBI lineage: Eukaryota > Metazoa > Mollusca > Gastropoda > Planorbidae > Bulinus > Bulinus truncatus. The sequence continues at coordinate 16,013,370 of JAGDYQ010000003.1, read as the reverse complement.
CATTTGAGGCCACCAAAAAAGTTTTATCTGGGGGTGGCCTTAGGCAAAGGAATAGTGGGAGGCCCTGATCTTTGACAACATGGGGCCCTACTAACACATATACTGTTAAGTCATGCGAGACATTTTAGGAAATGTTAAAAAGGGGCCCCTATGAGCACCTTGTAAGCTTATAAGAACGGCCCTGTTCAGCGTAACTCTTCTGATATTTTCTAAACGCTATTTTTAGTATTAAATGCACAGCTTAGATTACTGCCATTTCTTCTTGCAGACTTTGTGAGTGGGCTCATTTTTCATAGCACTCGTAATGCCAGTATGTCGTGTGATTGTTCCTAATAATACAAACATGTCGTGTGATTGTTCCTAATAGTACAAGCATGTCGTGTGATTGTTCCTAATAGTACAAGCATGTCGTGTGATTGTTCCTAATAGTACAAATATGTCGTGCGATTGTTCCTAATAGTATAAACATGTCGTGTGATTGTTCCTAATAGTACACGCATGTCGTGTGATTGTTCCTAATAGTATAAGCATGTCGTGTGATTGTTCCTAATAGTACACGCATGTCGTGTGATTGTTCCTAATAGTATAAACATGTCGTGTGATTGTTCCTAATAGTACAAGCATGTCGTGTGATTGTTCCTAATAGTACAAGCATGTCGTGTGATTATTCCTAATAGTACAAGCATGTCTTGTGATTGTTCCTAATAGTACAAGCATGTCGTGTGATTGTTCCTAATAGTACAAACATGTCGTGTGATTGTTCCTAATAGTACAAGCATGTCGTGTGATTGTTCCTAATAGTCCAAGCATGTCGTGTGATTGTTCCTAATAGTACAAGCATGTCGTGTGATTGTTCCTAATAGTACAAGCATGTCGTGTGATTGTTCCTAATAGTACAAGCATGTCGTGTGATTGTTCCTAATAGTACAAGCATGTCGTGTGATTGTTCCTAATAGTACACGCATGTCGTGTGATTGTTCCTAATAGTATAAACATGTCGTGTGATTGTTCCTAATAGTACAAATATGTCGTGCGATTGTTCCTAATAGTATAAACATGTCGTGTGATTGTTCCTAATAGTACAAGCATGTCGTGTGATTGTTCCTAATAGCACAAGCATGTCGTGTGATTGTTCCTAATAGTACAAACATGTCGTGTGATTGTTCCTAATAGTACAAGCATGTCGTGTGATTGTTCCTAATAGTATAAACATGTCGTGTGATTGTTCCTAATAGTATAAACATGTCGTGTGATTGTTCCTAATAGTATAAACATGTCGTGTGATAGTTCCTAATTGTACAAGCATGTCGTGTGATAGTTCCTAATAGTATAAACATGTCGTGTGATTGTTCCTAATAGTATAAACATGTCGTGTGATAGTTCCTAATAGTACAAGCATGTCGTGTGATTCTAGTAACTTTTTTTTAAATCTCATTTAATACCCAGAGTTTTTTTTTCACAAAAAAAAAAACATTTCTAAGAAAATATAACCCTTGGAAACTTGAATGGTGTTATACTTTTCATGTAATTAATTTATGAATAAAAAATATTCGCAATTTGAACTAATTGGAAATTGACCGATTCCATTAACTGGTGAAGTTCAGGTTTTTGAGGTGCCAAGTTATTGAACTTCTACAGTAGTTAACTCAGATGATTCTTTGATTTGATTTTGGTAAATTATTTGAACTAGATCAATAGTTATTTATGTGTAATTAAAACTAAGATTTACAACAAATAAATATTGTAACTAATTGTGTCCTTACCTTCACATTCTGACTGATTATTTTTTATTAGTCCAGTTTTACATTCACACATGTGACCACCACCATGAATGCTGACACAAGTCCCGTAAGGATCGGGACACAGGTAAGGATCTTGACAATAATCTGTCATATATGTTATACACCATTATATCATTAATCAGAAAATAAACATCATTGATATATGTAGTTGCATACATAATTAATCAGTAAATAAATAACCCTAATATAGGATAAACATCATTATCAGGGCTGGATCAACCATTAGGCTAATAAGTCAATCACTGAATGAAAGTCGTCCCTCATGTATTTATCTCACGTTTGTGTTGTGTTTTGTCATTTTCTTCACATTATTAGGTGTACAGTATCCTTAGCCTGGCCCTGACACTCATTAAGTTTTCATTACACATTAAAAAAATAGTCATAATACGGGCGGCATTTTATCTTCGGCCCGAAGTGGTGGGGCTGCATTTAGAATATTCTGTAATATGTTGCATCATAAAATTAACACAACACGAATACAATTGTCCGAATTACAAATCGTTTCAAATCTTTCTTTTTTTTTGCACCTTCAAAACTGATATTAAAATTTACAGACATATGTATTCAACAATATTGATTTCATCCACACTTTTTATTTTATTTAGTAATTATAATAGATCATCGGATGCCCTGTATGGGTGTGAGATATGGACACGCCTAGCTGCCACGACAAGCAAGCTACAGGCATTCGAAAATAAATGCATGAGGAAAATCCTTCGAATCTCTTACCTAGAACTCAAGACCAATGAGTATGTCTGGGAAAGAATATCTTCAATTGTGGGCCCTCAACAAACGATTATGGCAAAAATCAAGTGACGCAAGGTAGCATGGTTCGGACATGTGTTAAGGCATGATAGAATGCTAAAAAAAATTCTTCAAGGAACTGCAGAGGCAGTCCGGCACAGAAAGCACCAGCGAAAATGTTGGCTTGAAAATATACAAAAACGGACAGGGCTTCTGATGAACGAATTAAAGACATCCCTCATGATAGACAATTATAGAGAAATCTGTCTGTTGATGTCTCCATTTGTTCCCCCCAACGATCACATCGGTTAAAGGAATGAGGAGGATGAATATTTATATGGTTACCTCAGGGCCGCTTTATCAACTAGGCACAGTGCCTCTAGGCACAGTGCCTAGGGTCTACGGACTTTTCAAGGGCATACGAAAGCCAGAACAAATTCAGAATGCCAATAAAATGTAATAATGTTTGTATTAAAGTAACTATATATAACCGTGTGAGATAAGCACACCAAAGCTGCAGTGCTGTACATCTGTAAATTGCAGTATGTTAACTTTTCGGCTCTTTGTCTTAGCAAATTCACATATGACGTCCTCAAAGTTTATTTAGATTTAAAATAGCAAAGAAGTGCGGGTACATTCTTGAAAACTATTAAAAATGAAGATGGGGAGGGCCTACGACTTAAAAAGTGCCTAGGGCCTACGATGACCTTAAAACGGCTCTGGGTTACCTGACTTTAAGTTGGGGGATGTAAAGGCGGCTGGGCGGTGTGCTAACCACACAATCCCTTCATATGCCGAGGTTACTGAAAAAGATGAATTCTACACATCATCTGCCCCGATGAGCCCTTAGGGGATTAAGGGCACTTTACTTTTAATATAAAGATTAGTTTTAAAGTAAAATAGGCGCTCAAAAAAATTTTCTTCCTTTGTAAAAGTGTTGTTTTTTTTTGAGCAATCCAGTTATTTGTAATTCCCTCCAATGTACTTACTTTCACAAACTCCAATATCATTCATAACGTAGCCGGCATTGCACACACACCTGTATCCACCCAAATAATTATCACAAGTTGAATATCTGTAGTCACAGCTCCAATAATTGCAGCGCTGGGCCATTAGGTTGCAGTCCGAAGATGTCCAATTCACATTGCATATACATTGCCCGGTTAGACTAACGCAGTAGTCTGTGTTGGTTTGGTTACAGTTGCAAGGTTGGTTGCACGATTCAGGTCCATACATAAACGGCGGGCAGTCTGTTAATGTTATATTTGTACAAATATAGAAATCCGCATTACAAGTGTATCAACTATACCAGTGTACAAAGGCAAATATGTTCATTTATTAAATCATAAATACGATATTAATTAAATAACAATGTTCTTGATACCTTGAGCCATGTAACTGGCCAGGAATCCAGACCTTGATCCTACTTTTGATGAGGTAAAGACAACGAGTAACTGGTTACTGCTTGAGCGAATTTTTATGGCCGTTCCTTGATAACCACAACGATCAGATTGAATTATGGGATGGTTCAGAGTCGGGCCATCGTAGAATGTAATGGTAGCATAGCAATAGTCATATGCATTTAAATCGATATGTTTGAATCTAAACAAGAGAGTAAGCGGTCTTGACCAAAATAATATATATATATATATTTACAACTGTGTTTAAAACTTAAACAAAAAAGAATATATTTTTTAATACACACACAAATATAGATCACACACACACAAATCACACACACACACACAAATCACACAATTTTTAATTTTGGATATAAAAGACTAATTCTACGTTGTTTCGCTTATCGTCATAAAAAAAGTCCAACAATTCACTTGGTTATTCAAATCAAAAGTGTAAGAAATATGCTCAAGCGACTGCTGACCTGACATGTACGGTCAACAGCGTTCAAGCTAACAAACCATCAGAGGATAATATACCATCGTCTCAGACACGTAAAAGAGCAGAACTTGATGGTGGCTTCATAGCATACTTAACAGTGTCCCGTAATCTAATCGTTTAGATGTATGTGTTACTATTAAAAACCATTTGCGAATAACATGTAAGTATATATATGTATACGTCTATACAGGCCCGGATGAAGGCTTACGTGGACCTAAGGCTAGATACCAACAGTGGCAGAATAGCAAACTCTGAATTGAGGATCCTCGTAAAGTAAAATCTGGGACCCATGACGCTGCGGGCCGGGGTCATTATGATGTCATGCTTACATACACGCGCAGTTATGATGTCAACAATCTAAAGACCATTTTCGGAAATGAACTCTTACAGGCTGTCAATTCAGATTTAACATAAAAATCTGAACAAACTAAAAAGTTCATTAATTCGATAATGACATTATAATTTCGTGACGCCTGGTTCATCTATGCGGGTTCCTGATTCCCACCCAGATTTATACCACAATCCACTATGTGGGTTTCTGCTAGTCACTCAGATTCATACCACAATCATCTATGCGGGTTTCTGTATGTCACTTAGATTTATACCACAATCATCTATTTGGGTCTCTTTATGCCACTTAGATTTATACCAAAAATAAGCAAACATGTGTATAAACGAATATAAAGATTTAGTCTGTCAACTCTTACCTGACGTGGATGACTTGGTTTTCAGGAACGGTGATCATCCAGGTACAGTAGGCGTCATATGGGTATGACTCTGAATAGTTGGGAGTGAAAAAGTCCCCAGCCTGGTCAGTGAAATGACCACCGCAGTCTGCATGGATGTACATACAAGTATGTGATTGTGTCTGTCTCATAATATATACTCATACAAATGGCGGTAACATAGGGAGATGACTTAAATACATCGCGCAGGGATTTGATTTCATCGAACAATTGAAGGCAAGGATCCCTACTTTTTTAGTGTCGTCATTATATTATACACATGTTGAAAATATACATAAATGAAAAAAAAATTAAAGGATTTAAAAGAAGACTATATTACCTCTAGTAATAAAAGCATTTTGGGATTTGTAGCTCTAAAGACAAATACAGATTTTATAAAGATTTCCTCACAATCAACAATCTTACCTGTAAAAGTTCCATTTATTTCTTTCACAACTGATAAAGGAATTACCCAGTAAAAAGCAATCCAGTAATAATTTAGCATTTTGATATTCTGAAATATAATCTTTAAAAAGATTTAAAATTATTCATGATATAAATAAATGTTTGTATATTCACACACACACGAGCACGCACGCACACACACGCACTGATATATATATATATATATATATATATATATATATATATTAGGGTGGTGCTTAGAAATGAACTTTCAAAAATCTCTGCTCTCACCCCCTATTTTTGTTCATTTATATATAGAAACTCTTAAAATAAAATATTAAGGTTCATGTTTACTGGTAGCTCAATGGCGTCAAAGTTTAGGAGTATTGGACCGTGATGAAAATACATAGTGTACTGCACTGTTGTTATGTGTATAACACTGTATCATATTAATTAAAGTTATGTGGATTGTCCTACACTGCTGTACTAAGCATATAAAACATGTAAATAGGCCTGAAAGTGGTAATTTAATACACAGCAGGCCTAGTAAGCCTAGACAAAGAAACTATTAGCAACACAGTATAGGCCTACCTACACCACCTAGAAACTATTGGCAACATGCCAAGCTAATTATCCTTTGGTTGTGTATTGGGATGGAAAGTTGATTCCGGATCTCACAAATAAAGAATGCATCGACAGACTTCCTGTAATTGTTTCTGGGAAAGGAGCATCACAGTTGTTAAATGTTACGAAACTGCCTTCCGGAACTGGTGCTGCACAGGCCGGAGCTGTCTTTCAAACTCTGCAAGACAGGGGTGTTAGTGACAAGATCAGAGGCATGTGCTTTGATACTACTAGTTCCAACACTGGTCGGATTAGTGGTACCTGCATCCTGCTGGAGCAAAAACTTCAGCGAGGTCTTCTATCACTTGCTTGCAGACATCACATTATGGAACTGATTCTGGGCGCAGTCTTCCAAGTCTGTCTAGGTGCCACTTCATCTCCTGAGGTTCTGCTATTTAAATGCTTCAAGGATCATTGGCAATTTATTGACAGAGCAAACTATGAAACATCACTGACAAATTCAGATGTGTCTACTTCGCTAGAAGATGTGCGCAACTCTCTGATTGACTTTGCTCAGAAGCATATTCAAGAGCAGCAGCCAAGAGATGATTATCGAGAGTTCCTGGAACTTGCTCTGCTATTTCTTGGGGTTGTGTCTGAAAGAGGAGTGCACTTCATAGCTCCTGGAGCAATGCACCATGCTCGCTGGATGTCGAAGGTTCTGTACAGCCTGAAGATATGGATGTTCAAAGGACATTTCAGACTGACAACCAAGGAAGAGAGAGGTCTTCAAGAGCTGTGCATCTTTATTGTACGTGTCTACATGAGAGCCTGGTTCACGGCTAATCTGGCAGCCGCTGCTCCATACAATGATATGCTTGCTCAAATCAATTTTCACCTACTCTGGAATCAACAGAGCTGTTTCCAGTGCTGCATCCAACAAGTTTTCAAAGCAACTCTGGTACCTGTCCCCTGAATTGGTTGGGTTGGCATTCTTTGATGATCAGGTATCGGCGGAAACAAAAAGACTCATGAATGAAAGCGGTAATGAGGAGCCAGAGGACATCAAGCTAATCTCTGTTGATTTGGAATCCTTCAACAACAGGAGGCTCCAGGACTTCGTGTCGCCAAAGTCTAAGAGATTCTTTGACATGATGTAGCTTCAGACTGGATTCCTGGATGCTGGCCCAGATGAGTGGACCAACCATGAAGATTATCGGAGATCTTTGGAGACCGTTCGGCAGATTTAGGTTGTCAACGACCATGCTGATAGTGGTGTAGCATTGATTCAAGAGTACAGTGGAATCCTCACCAGAGATGAGGAGCAACTTCAGTTCCTGCTGCAGACTGTTCAACAGCATCGACAATCCTATCCAGAAACTAAGAAACAAACATTGTCAAAATGACTTCTTATCGGACTGATAACATTGAACTATAATTACAGGTAGAATATTGTAGATGCAGGATTGTTTGTGCTTGTTTAATAATTCATTCTACTGTTTAATGTTGTGTTTGAGAAACTATCTTTGATTAAAAAAGCCAAAAATTCCAAAAGCGTGATCTGTTTACTTGTTGAACGTGGCTTACCTAAACTTTGGCTTCATTGAGCTACCTCTAAATATTAATATATCAGCACCAATTTTTTTTCTAGATGTTTCTACATCCAAAGGAACAATGTAAAGGGGTGAGACCTAAAGAAATCAAGGTTTTAATTTTTAGTGGTTCCTAAGCACCACCCTAATATATATATATATATATATGACACAAAAAAATAATTATTTTACAAAATGTTAAAAAGTCATAATCCTAATATATATATATATTAGGATTATGACTTTTTATCATTTTGTAAAAATAATTAATTTCCTGTGTCATAAATCGATGAACTTTTGCCCAAAAGTAATGAGAATCGGTTATATTCTGATTAATTTTCATAAAAGGTCACCCACAACACGAACATTTTAAAATTGTATATAAGCAGTGATTGGCAACTACTTAATTAATTAGTTGCTAACTAATAGTTGAACTACTATTTTTTAGTTTAGTGAAAAATTTAACTATAAATAAGTAGTTTCGATAAAATGGTAGTTGAACTAAAGAAAAATGAGTTTCCAACTAAAAAGTTGAACTAAAAATATTTAGTTAGAACTTCGAGTGGCGAATATTCAAGATATTTTTCAAATTTGTGTTAATTCCCAGTTGATCTATTTAGTGCTAGACATACTAATGTTACTAACCATATGTATCAATTAATCTCGCATATTTTAAACGGAAATAATTTTATAGGTCACTGTCCGATCGTTGTGGAAATCTGTTTGCATCATATTTATTATTTATTTCATAATGGTATATGAATCTGTATTAGCCAGATGGCAGTCTAATAATATAGAGTACAATAGCACTTATATTTTTTAATCATTGACTTTCAGTAATATATTAAGTATCATCTTCATTCATGTCTTATAAAAAAGTGCTTTCACTATTTGGATTAAGAATATCGTACGATTGTATGAGTTACATAAGAAAATAAGAACTGTTCCACTACAAAAACAATCACTGGAAGATAACAGCAGGAAACCACTCAAAATACAAATTGTTGGTCTCTATCTGTTACTGGGAGAATCCATTAAAGGGAGACGAGAACGCATAAAGGAAATTGAGAAAGAAGTACCGGTAACAAGTTCATAGCAAAATAAATTAAATTTTCCACATTTATCAATTCAAGTCGTACAGACAAAACATAATCAAGTGCTGAAGACGTACGATAATTTGTAAAACAAAGAAAATACGATTCATTGAATGAAATTTTTGACATCACAAAAAAGATGGTGAATGGCTCTGCAGTGAGGACAAAAGATTCTATCATCTTCAAATTGAAAACAAAGGACAGGTCGGGTATACAATTGGGAAGGCTGCTACTTCACAAATCATCCATACATCCAAAAAAAAAAAAAAGAAAAATGTCATTGAAGCCTTCTTCAACAACAGTAACGGCGTTAGCAACAACATGAACTTCTGAATTCAAGTCTGAGGCAGAATATCAAGAGTCTGAGGCAGAATATCAAGAGTCTGAAGATTCAGATAAACGGTCTACAAGTACCAGCAAGTGCTACAGCAAAACTAAATCTGCAACCAAATTAGTAGATTTTCAAAGTTAACAACAAGCAAAGCAACAACTATTTGAAGACATTATCTCAAGATGGGGTCAATTCAGACATCTTCACAGTCTGGTATATTCAGATCAACTATTAAATAAGCTGTTAGACTTAAAGAAGAAAAGAAGAAAACACTACATTTAGAATGCTGGTCACTGCACTTTGATGGTAAACTTATTAGTTACCAAGAATAACAAGTGTTGGTGTTGAAGAATAATCAAAGAGAAGTTAAGCTACAAGCTCTAGATCTACCAGACGGAAAAGCAGATATTATTGCTAAAAGTATAACAGCTATTTTTGATGAATACAATTTATGGAAGAGTACAAAGATAATTGTAGCGGACAATATGAATGTAAACACAGGTAGAAGGAATGGGATTGTCGTTAGTTACAAAGAAGTTTTACTGAAAAGAAACTGGAAGAACCACTAGTAATTGGTTTTGACCGAGTCCTTCTTGTAGTAATGGATAAAGAATTAGGAGGAAACAACATGTCGCCCAATATCGAATATTCGTTTTCCCCGGAACTTGTAAAGAACTACGAACATGTCAGAAAGAATTTCAAGAATGGTAAAGAAGTGATTACTGAAACAGCAGAATGGCTGATAATATGACATTTATATTTCATTTAACTCGGGTATTCTGCTTTTTTGAAGAATATGGAGTATTTCCTAAAGATAAGTTTCAAAAAATACCTAAATAAAATTATGCAAGATGGAATTCCCGAGCAATACTAGCTCTTTTGGCATTTATTCTTCACCCAGAGAGAAGAGATTCAAAACTCGACATTTGTAGATTCATCTCTTACAGATGGGCGGTCCATTGTTTTTCTGGCCAAATGTACAATGCAGATGATTATCGAAAGCTATGTAGCAGCTTGCACGGTCATGAAAAAGCGTTAAACTCAGTGAAAAAGTTTTGGAATCAGGAACCATCAAGACTGAAATATCCCAGAACAAATCAGTGTGCAGAACGAGCAATCAAGTGTCTTAAAGATCTTTTTGACATTTTTAAAAAGAAAGAAAACCTCCACCTTTGATTTATTTTGTCTAACAAAGCAAAAGAATAGTACGTTACACTTTAATTAAGCTGAATGCTACATAGCATTGTTTCGATGTACAGTAGTTTTTTGTACTTGTATAATCTAATACATAATCGTCTAACCGACCGTACGTGTGATCCCGGCTTAAAACAGTCTGGGAAATTAACAAGCAAGTGTGAATTCCAAAATTTTCGTCTCACTCAAGGGGAGTTAACTAGCAAGCTCGGCTAAAAATAGTCTGGGGGATTCGAAAACCGGAAATCTAAACACAACAAGGATTTCTTATTATATCGCAGGTAGCAAGCAGCCAACGTCAGCAGGCTTTTCAACTAGTTATATATAAGTGTGTAATATATATATATATATATATATATATATATATATATATATATATATATAATTTAATGTTACACTAAACTGTGACTAAACTGTTAAATTTTTTAAAACTACATTATAACTCTATAATTTAAAAAAAAATTAGAATTAAAAAAAAAAGTTCGTAAATTGTTTGAAACATATTTTAAAAGGAAAAAGTGGTCCTAAAGGCCTATCTATATCTCACAGTAACGTAATAAATCTATGGTGTTCAATTTGTTATTAAATGAGAAGCGATCGTAAATATTTACAGAAATCGTTCAATTAATATTCTGTGTTATGTTTCACAATCTCAATTTTAAACCAAAATTATGGGTACCTAAATATAATGTAATATTTATATTGTTTAAATTGTTTTATTTCTAAAATATGTCTATTTCTAATGTACAATTATTTCCCTTTATTACTAACCTAAAAAAAAATACGTCACTTTTTTTTCATTTGTTGACTATTATGTCACATGAATGAATTGAATAAGGGTTGAGATTGAGTAGCGCCGTACACAACGTTTACAATGCAAACTAACCCATTTATGATGGGGGCTTCACAAAGAGGGTGTATGGAGGGGGCCCAGTTTGAGGAGGGCCCCCAAAATATTTTTTAAACTAAATATTAAGTACATTATCTCATGTCAAAATGTAGTGGCTCCCGAAGATGCCTAAAATCCCTTGGTTCGGCATTGGCTTCACAGAACTATAATGTTGAAAGCTTTGATATGTCTTTCTTTTTTAAGAGGCCTAATGTTTTCTGCGTCTGCGGCCTCAACTGCATTGATGGAATACTATGTTTTTAATTGAAGGTCAGCTAAAGCTACACAACGATTCTTTCTTCTCGGGACCAAGCTTGAGAAGCGTCAAAAAATTATCTCATGCCAAAATGCAGGGGCAGCCCCCAAAGAGGCCAAGCCCACCGAGCCCGTAAATCCCTAGGTTCTGCACTGCCAGGTCGGCAATTTTTCTTAGTTAATTGTACTATGCTACAATGTAAAACAGTAAATAAACCACCTGTTAAACATGTAGCGTTTTGCTTAACACAAGCACTCACTCACGTCTCTCTTTTTTTTTTAAATACGCCATGTTGAACATCATAAAACATTAAATGAATAACTGTTTGGAAAGGAGTCCATTAAAATATTATGAAGGAATATGATTTTAAGAGTTGTTGTTTATGTCTACCCATAGTGAGGATTTTTTTCTTTGGGAGGAACTATTTAACATATGAATTTTATTTGATGTATTATTAGGTGTCCATATTCTCAAATGTATTTTGGCTACAATATTCTGTTCATGTCCTTGGGGCCACTGCAAGTATATAGACCAGAGATGAGCGGACAGCGGACGCGTCCGCTTGCGGACGCAGATCCGCAGACTTTTCCAAATCAGTGGACTGACAGCGGATGCTTCGTATGGTTAAGTTGCGGACTCGCGGACTGACGCGGATCTTCTTTAGCGTTACCATAAAAAATTTCAAGCCATTTAAACAGCTAAATTTCAGCAATGCGGACTGACTGCGGACCAATGTTGTAAGATTCTGCGGACGCGGACGCGGATCATTGATAGAAATCCGCGGACGGACGCGGACGCTAAATTTCAAGATCCGCACACCTCTGATATAGACTGATTATTAACGCGCTAAAATATATATCACCATTTTCAACTCCAACTGTGTGCCTACTCGCCGGTCCGGGTACCGGGCCTTTGATAACTAGTGGGATAACAAAAAGTCATAACAATAATATATATATATATATATATATATATATATTGTTACAACTTGATATTATACAGAATGACACACAGGACACGTGGGTTCAATAATGACTAGACTGATACATTTATTTATTACACAAATTTACTAAACATTAATTCCATAACCAAACTAATAAAGCCGCATAGGAAACAAAATCACTGCCGGCCACAAGCGAGTCCAACGTGCCCTGGTCACCAACTCCTTGTTCTCCAAAACAAAAACCAATTCACTACAAATGTCCGGTCCACACCTACAAAATCAGGTCACGTCACTGGTCTCCAAGCATCGTCCTCATCTCTTGTTTTTACACACCTGTCCAGGTGACGACTGGTCCAGCGCCGTGTGTTGAATTAAGAGGGTCACAACACTGCCCCCCTCTTAAATCTGTCCGTCTCGGACAGGTCCATCTGCACCAAAGAATTTTCAAAGTCTATCGAGGTGGATAACCTTCATCTTGTTGCGTGCGCTTCTCTGTATTCTGTACACGACGTCGTTAAGTCTCTTTATGACCCTGTACGGGCCTTCCCAGTCCCTCTGCAGTTTTGGGGATCTTCCTTTATGTCTCTGTGGATTGTAAAGCCAGACTAGGTCTCCCTCTTGAAAACCAGACGAGTTTGCCCGTCTGTCGTATCTGGTTTTCATAGTGTTACTAGCGAGTTTGAGATTTCTTCGAACCATAGAATGTAATTCCTCGAGTCGAGATCTCAGTCCATTGGCATAATCTGTTTCCATGGAGGGAGCGTCTCTGGGGAGACCGAACAGAAGGTCACAAGGTAAGCGGAGTTCCCGACCAAACACTACCGTTAATGGCGAGTGACCCGTCGTTTCTTGAGCTGCTGCTCGGTAGGCCATCAGAAACAGTGGTATGTGAGTGTCCCAGTCTTCCTGGCGATCATCTACCAATTTTGTCAGGTGCTGCACCAGTGTCCGGTTAAACCGTTCGACCATCCCATCCGATTGTGGATGTAACGGGGTTGTTCTTGTCTTTTGAATCCCCAAGAGTCTGCACATCTCCTGAAATAATTTTGATTCGAAGTTTCGACCCTAGTCCGAGTGGAGCTCCATCGGGACTCCGAAACGACTGATCCACTAGTTAACCACTATGTCCGCTATAGTTTTGGCCTCCTGATTCGCCATAGCAAAAGCTTCTGGCCACTTGCTGAAATAGTCTTTGATAACCAGGATATAGCGGTGCCCTTGCCTGGTCTCCGGGAAGGGTCCTGCAACGTCTATGGCAATTCTCTCAAAAGAGACTCCAGTAAAGTACTGCTGCATGTGGCCCCGAGGTTTGTTCCTCGGCCCTTTTGTTGCTGCACACTGATTGCACCTCCTACACCAGTCCTCCACGTCATTTCTGTAGTGAAACCAATAGAACCTCTGGCGCACTTTTTCTAGTGTTTTATTTACACCCAGATGTCCATCGGTGGCACCATTGTGCATTTCATTCAGCACCTTGGGAACCCTTGACTTCGGAAGCACTAGTTGGAGTCATCGGGAGGTGCCATCAGCAGATTCCCAAACTCTCTTAATTGCCCCGTGGTCAATTATCATAGAGTCCCACTGAGCCCAATAGGCCTTCGTAGAAGCACCCATTTCGGCAACTTGCTGCCAATCTGGCCGGGGCCCTTCTTCTTTCCACCGGAGGATATGGGCTAAATCCTCGTCATTCAGTTGGTCCTCTCGGATCTTGAGGTCAGACCATGACTCCGTGGCATCCGACTCCAAGCTTCGAACATAAACGTCATCTGTCTCTATCGCCTCCAAACGTTGACAGTGTTTACATTCTGGCTTACATGGTCGGCGAGATAGAGAGTCGGCGTTCTTGTGTAGCAGTCCTCTGCGATGTTGGGTCTCATAGTCGTAGGTGACACAATAGTTCCTCTCGGATTTCGAAAGGGTCCGGCTGTAATAGGAGACGACATTCTCTAAGCTATCTATCCTCTGGGACAACACAGCACCCAACCCGGTATTACTAGCATCTGTATCGAGTATAAATGTTTTACTAGGGACTGGGTAAGCCAGTACTGGGGAAGAGCTTAGTGCATTCTTTAATTTGTCAAAAGACTGTTGGCATTCTTCACTCCAAAGAAATGGCTTCTTTTGCTCCGTGAGCCGATGAAGCTCTCTGGCAATGCTGGAAAAGTTTGGTTCAAATCTGCGATAATATGTGCAGAGTCCCAGGAAACTTCGAAGCTCATGCGCGTTAGTTGGTCTTGGCCAACTCTTTACGGCATCAACCTTACCAGGATCAGTGCTTATGCCATCTGCAGACACAACGTGGCCAAAATAGTTCACCTTCTTTCTAAATAGTGAACACTTCCGTGGACTGAGCTTCATACCGGCACTGCGAATACGCTGGAACACTTCTCTAAGGTTCGTAAGGTGTTCATCATATGTCTTTCCCATCACTATAATGTCATCGAGGTAGACGAGGCATGTCTTCCAGTTGAGACCTCGCAAGATGTGTTCCATAAGCCGTTCAAAAGTCGCTGGTGCATTACATAACCCAAACGGCATAACAGTAAACTGTCAGAGGCCATTACCCGCCGAGAATGCAGTCTTTACTTTATCTTTAGGGTGTAAACCAACCTGCCAGTAACCACTTTTTAAGTCAAGGGTGGAGAAAATTCTAGATCCCGCGAGTGTATCCAAAGTGTCGTCGATACGGGGAAGAGGATAGCTGTCTTTGTCAGTTACCTCATTCAAAGCTCTATAGTCTACACAGAATCTAAACGACCCATCTTTCTTCTTCACAAGTACGACAGGTGAACTCCACGGGCTGTTGGACGGTTCTATCATCCCTTGTTTATGCATTTGTTCCAACATTTCTGTTGCCTCTTGTTGTTTCGCTAGAGGTAGGCGGCGTGGCATCTGCCGTATTGGTTTAGCACTCCCTGTGTTGATTCGATGCTGAACCAAGTCCCGCAATCATTTTCTTCAGCAGCCATGATATCTGTATACTCCTGTAACATAGCTTCGGCCTTATCATAATCGCTTTGGGGCAAATCCTTCCGCAATTCACATAAAAGTTTATCTAAGAATCTATTCTTTGCAGGACTTTTGGCTATTAAACGTTTATCAATCTCACAGTTCGTTATTAAATCAACAGGGTCAAATGTAGCGATGAAACTGTCCTTACGAAGGTTTTGATCAGTATTTGTAATGTTCATCACTCTTACTGGTACCAACTTGGTTTCATTGATTGCCACCAATGTTTTCCCAATGGCTAGTCCTCGACCAATTCCATGACCAGCCTCTACTATGGCTGTCTTCATTCCATCTCCATCATAGTCCAGTTTACCCCAGATGATAAACTCCGACTGAGCAGGTACACTTATGTCTTCAATGAGTCGTATCCTCTTTATAACATTCTCATTATCATATTTCCCAAGAAGGGGAAATTCCTTTTTCCCACACTGTAACGTGCCTACGCCAAGGTTCAGTGAAAGGCCATATAAGTGCATGAAGTCCAGCCCCAAAATGCATTTGTCGACAATGTCAGCCACCAAAAATTCATAAATGAACGATTCAACCCCTAGTTGGAACTCAATTTTAGTCCGTTCCAGGATCGGCACTAATTCCCCACTTGCAGTCTTCAATGAATGCCCACTCACATTATTCATTTTCATGTCTTTGATTGCATTAGGTCGCAAGATTGAACGTGATGCCCCAGTATCTAATAGAAATCTACACTCAAGCTGTCCAATTTTTCCTTTAACATACAGGCTCGATTTAGTCCCCAGAGTTGCAACTGGAATGACGACTTTATGGGCTTTGTTGGAGTGTTTTGCCAGCTTTTGCCCTACAAAGCTGGCAGACGTTAGTTTCCCTGGTTACCCCAGCGATTAAATTGTGGGGAAGCTCTTGACTGTCTGGTCTGGTATTGCCGAACTCCTGGACAATTTCTACGAAGATGACCAATAGCACCACAGCTCCAGCAGCGAGGGTCATTCATACTCTTAGTCCTCTCGGCCATCTCTTGTTCCTTGGTTGCCATAGCCTCTTCAACCACCCTACGAATCTGGTCAAGCTGTGTATCTTCAGTGACCTCTAACTGCCTTGAATGATGTTCGGTCCTGGAGGAATTCTTAGCAGCTTCATACGACAGGGCATAAGCCAGTGCTTCGCTTGCCCTTTGTTTCCCACTCATCCTAATTGCTTTTTTCAGTTCTGGGTCGCGAATGGCATCTATGAAAGAGTCAATTATAATGACATTAAGGAATTCCTGTTCAGCCGTTGGTTGGACAGGCGTGCTAGTCGCTCGATGTCTGCCTCTATTTCTTGCAGGGATTCCCCAGAATTCTGTTGTCTTGTCTTCAACTGCACTCTGTAGACCTCCTGCAAGTGTTCATCGCCAAACATCAATTCTAAGGCCCCAACTACGGCATCATAACGTCCTGGATCAGAAATGGTGTGCAGTAGTTCGGCGGCTTTTCCTCTCAAGGCCAACACAAGCGCCGTTGCTTTATCTTCGTCCCGGGTCCAGCCGTTAACATTAACAGCCGCCTCAAATTGTCTTTTATAGACGGACCATGAAATAGTGCCGTCAAAAATTGGTGGTCTTATCCTGCTCAATGTAGTCTGGGTCACCACCAGTGACCCCCGCGCCTTGTTCAATTCCTCCCTAATGCCGCTAATCTCCTCGTTGTATTTTTCATTGTTGATTAAAATCTCAGCCCGGAGTTGATTCACCCTCATGTCAACATTTTCATTTATTTCGATATTTGCTTTCTCGAGGTCACCTTTTAAACTTTTCTTAATGTCCTCTATTTCACTTCTTAATGTTAAATGAAATTCTTTCACTTCACTTCTCAACTGCCCGATTTCTGTGGTAAAAACGTGGCTCTCCGGGTCCATTCCCTCATCAATAAGAGCTTCGTTAAGTCAGCTTGTTGCCGTCAGTTGGAAGGTCCCTTTCTTCTAATTCCTCCTTCAACTCTCTAACTAAAAGTTTGTTTAGTTTCTTACCGGACATTACGCCTCTGACACCAGTGTTACAACTTGATATTATACAGAATGACACACAGGACACGTGGGTTCAATAATGACTAGACTGATACATTTATTTATTACACAAATTTACTAAACATTAATTCCATAACCAAACTAATAAATACACATAGGAAACAAAATCACTGCCGGCCACAAGCGAGTCCAACGTGTAATCTCCAGGTCACCAACTCCTTGTTCTCCAAAACAAAAACCAATTAACTACACATGTCCGGTCCACACCTACAAAATCAGGTCACGTCTCTGGTCTCCACGCATCGTCCTCATCTCTTGTTTTTACACACCTGTCCAGGTGACGACTGGTCCAGCGCCGTGTGTTGAATTAAGAGGGTCACAACAATATATATATATATATATATATATATATATATATATATATATTCTTCCTTTGGCTCTACAGCCCATTTAGGGCCCTGGCCTGCCATACTACACTTCTCCACTTTTCCCGATCCATGGTTTTCTTCCTCCACTCTCTCACACCTATGGCTTTTAGGTCTTTCTCCACTTACTCCAACCATCTGCTTCTTGGTCTGCCTTTAGGCCTTTTCTCATTGGGTGTTGCCTTATATATTGCTTTTGGAACTCTGTTGTTTTCCATTCTTTCTATGTGCCCTATCCACCTTAATCTATTCATTTTAATTTCAGCTGTTATATTTGGTTCTTCGTATAGTTAGTACTGTTCTAAATTGGTTCTACTTCTCCACTCGTTATTGTCCTTTACTGGCACATATATTTTCCTAAATATTTTACTTTCCCAGGTGTTTAGCATATTTTCTGCTTGTTTGCTGATAGTCCATGTTTCGCTACCATATGTTACTGCTGTTACATTGTCTTGTATATGTTTTTTTTTTTAAGTTTTCTAGAGATCTGTCTGTTTTTCAGTATTTTATGTAGTGTATAATATATTCTGTTCCCTACTTCTATTCTGTTTTTGATCTCTATCATTATGTCGTTTTTCTCACTTATGGTTGATCCCAGGTATTTGAAGTTTTCTACTCTTTCAAATGCTTTATCACTGATTTTGAAAAAAAAATTCTTTTCCTTTCTTTTTCATTTCTTTGTAATAGCATGTATTGAGTTTTTGATTTGTTTACTGTTAAACCTGCTTTCTGAGCTGCTGTTTCTAATTCTATAAATGCTTTTGCTATATCCTTGCCTTGCTTTCCTATCAATGTTATGTCACCAGCATATGCAAGGTACAGGATGGGTTCTGTAAATATTGTTCCTGTTTTCATAGACTTTGTTTTTTTCACTTCTGAGGTAATGTGTTATAGTTACTCGCTTATCCAACTGGACGTTTCTTATGACTTTTTCTAGGGTTAAGTTGAAAAGTATGCAGAAAGGGAATCTCCTTGTCTAAGTCCTTGGTTTACTTTAAATTCTCTTGAGCTTTCCCCTTGTATTTTCACTTTGTTTCTTGAGTTGTTTAATGTCATACGTACTAGTCTAATGAGCTTGTTGGGGATACATATCTCCTACAATGTTTTGTAAAGATAATTTCTATTGATGCTGTCATATGCCATCTTGAAATCTTTGTACAGCTGGTGTAGGTTTATATTATGTCCATAACATTTTTCTAGAGTGTTTCGAATGGAAAAGATGTGGTCCGTGTTTCTAGTTTGCTTTTAATTTCTTGTGCATACTTTTCTTTTGTTTGTGGCTCTTTAATATATATATATATATATATATATATATATATATATATATATATATATATAATGTCTAAAATACAAACCGCAATATTTTCTACTGCACCTTCGACTTGAAGGTGACTTGTAAAACGATTTCTTCAAGGAAAGCTTGGATAAACAAAACTAATATCATACAGTTCAAATTCGGCATCTTTTTAAGATGTCAAATTTTGAACTTAAGGCTCACCTTTAGACAGCCAGAAAAAAAAAATTATTGTGATACAAAATATATCTTCATTCAAAGTGTAATTATCATCAAGAAGAAGCGTTATGTACTGACGATGAAAACAATAAAGTACTTCTGTGTGATATGTGTGCATTTTCATTACAAAAAAGTGCATGTGTGTGATACCTGTGCATTTTCAGTACGATAAAGTACATGTGTGTGATACTTGTGCATTGTTATTATAATAAAGTGCCTGTGTGTGATACTTATGTATTTTCATTACACTAAAGTACATGGGTGTGATATTTGCGCTATTTCAGTACAATAAAGTACCTGTTTGTGATACTTGTGCATGTTCATTAGAATAAAGTGCCTGTGTATGCACTTGTGCATTTTCCTTGCAGTAAAGTACATGTTTGTGATATGTGCACATTTTCATTTAAGGCAGCACAACATTATTTCCTACTGTCGTATGCCCACCACTGTTATAAAATATTTATATTTGATGCCGCTTCTTGATTATAAAAACAAATACAACAACTACAACAACAACCACTACAACATCTACAACAACAACTACAACAACATCTACAACAACAACTACAACGACAACAGTTATTGACGCTTATATGCGTCCAAGTAACTTTTAAAAGATATTTGACCCTAAATGCCCTGTATGCGGACAGGGTGGTGCATGATAAAGGACTTGACCTCAGCGATCTTTTTTCGAGCATGACATTGTAAAAAATATCTATAACTATTGTGTACAAATTTAGCATATTGACGTACCCAAAGTGTATCATGTGCTTTTTGAGTGCCCCTAGCTAGCGGACGACATGGTGGACAAGGTGCTTAACATGTTTGCCATAGGGCTGTATGAAAATTTGCTCTACTATTAAACTGACTGCTAAAAAAGGGCCAGCGAGGCACGGGTCGGAGGTGAGGGGCGGAATAGGTGAAATCTAAGAGATTCATAATGGTGGAATTTTTTTTGTTGCATTATTGTTTTCCCTAAGCCCCTGACACCACCCTTAAAAATTATAGGGGGCCGCCCTAGATTAAACTACAGGTGGCCGTGAGCAAACCATGGACGTGACTCATTAAAAAAAATGGGTGTCACGGTTTTTGTGTTTTTTTTTAATAAAATATTTCAAATATTCCCGCATTTTCCACATCCACCCCCTTCCCGTTGTGGAGTCATCAACCCTTGCAATAGTAACAAAGGGGAGGGTAAGGGGTAGACAATGGGTCTGGTAGGCCAGATATTAGTAAAGGTGTCTGGCAATGGGCCGACAAAGCAGACTAAATGGCGCCATCTGGGAAATGATTAAAGGAACGGGGATCGGGCTGCGTAGTTTTGAGCAGGAGAGTGGTGTGCACTCTGTCCCTTAACGTCCCACTTGCATGCTGGTCACTGACTGCGGATAGGAAGCCATGCGCGTCGAAGGGACCTCAGTTGAGTGGGGTGGGGAGTGGACTTGATGTTCTCGATGAGAATGGTCAACGGGAGATAGAGATAGAAACGTTGTGATTCACTTTGAATTGAATTTTTTTTCCATTGCACCATTGTTGTCGATGGATGCAAACAAACACTGTTTGTTGTATTTACATATGTGTCGGTATTTTTAGGTGTAATTTTAAACCCCTTCCTAATCAATTTAATTAATTTAATTAGGTGCTGATTTATGCCACCTTCCTAATGTGCAGAAATAATATACATTTCATACGTCAAAAAATATGGCTGCCATAACCAACAAACCATCATCAAAGTAATAACCTCCAGTACACGATGTTAACAAACTATAATAACTGAGCATGATTATCAAATGCGCAGCCGATTTACGTGAAATCAAGTGCAGAATTATTTTTTTTATTTGACGTCACAGAGGATTTTTATTTATAGCGTTTTGCCCTTAATTCTATTTATAGTTCAAATCAAAACAAAGCATTAAAAAAATGCACCGAATAGTAAAAATAAGTGAAGGCACGATACAGCACTCATCGAGAAATGACATCATAGAGGATTTTTTTTAATTTATAGCGTTGGCGCTTACCATCGGGACGTCATAGGTTATTTACGAACGCTCTCGCTAGTGACCTTTTCTTATTAAAATGCTATCTGTTGTAATAAAAACTAAAATAATTTGATTGGTATTATTATTGTTTAATATTTAGGACTTTTACATTTCATAATAAAAAAACCACAGAAACTATTTAAAAATGTAGATTTTTGAAAAAGAGATATCGAATCGATTCGAAGCAAGCGCCATTTTGAATTATGTTTTCGTGACCTCGCTGGTCACGTGATTACTTTATCAAATGCTATCGTTTTATTTATTTTTTCTGGAGGTCGTTTATTTATAGAAAGGATTCCCCACACGCCGCCAGCCGCCAGCAGAAACCCGGACAAACTTAGCTGCTTTATAATGTAGATTATATGATAACCTATAACCTATATTGTCTTCTATTAACCTGCTTAACACTCTAATTAGCATATATTAGTTAAGTAAATTATGATATAGTTAAGTGATACTGTCTGGAATGTTTTAGAGTACAGAGAAGCTACTTCAGTGACTGATTAGAGACCCGTGACTCACAGTTTTACTCCTTTTTTTTCATTCTGCAGTTCAGACATAAGCAAAGTAAACACTTTAAGTATCAGTATCAAAACCTCTGTATTATTATACTAACTTGGCTCTACCCCAGTAAGTAATACAAGTTGTGCGGCCTAAATTTCCAGTTCAGTGCACTGAATTGTTCAAACGTGGCTCTGTTAGCCTTGTCATTGCCTGTTATGTTGGAGAACCACTTACCTATATCGAAATACTTTAGTAGAAGATTAAAAGAGAAATATTAAAGAAAACAGGTACGATTTAAAAACAATGATCTTTAACCATCGGAAAAGCTTGCAACCGAATATCTATATCTATCTATCTATGTATCTATGTATCTATCTATCTATCTATCTATATATATATATATATAAATATATATATATATAATCAAACATTAATAAATATCTATCTATCTATTTATCTATCCATCTATCTATCTATCTATCTATCTATAAATATATATACATATATATATATATATATATATATATATATATATATATATAATCACACATTAATAAATAGTAAAGTTTTAGATAACTTACTATAGTACTGATTTTAAAATGTGATTACTTATAACGGAGTTAAATACTCGTCCATTAATTGAGTCAACAGCCTTACATATGCAAATAAAAAAAAACCTATCTATTACTGACATTCCATCAAAGTATTTCTGTTTATACTATTTTTTTAAGTTTCTATGTTTAATTCATATATCAGCTTATTCATTTAATTATTTTTTTTTAAAATTATTTATATTTTTCATAAGGAAATTAATCAAAGTCTTAGTCTAGGGCATATGTTTAGATTTATATTCTGTTCGGATAACGTCCGTTTAGAAATTTTTTTCACAATTAAATTTAAAATTTTAAGGGCCTGAGACAGTGGCAGCTTAACTCGCGCCCGGGACACTATACCTTTTTAGCGCACCCCTCCCATTCGAAAACCATATAGTATTATATTTTTTGAGGATCATTAGGCGCCCCTTTGTGAGTAGCGTCCGGGGCATGATGCCATCCCTTTTGCTCGCCCCCACCGCTACGCCACAGGGCTGAGACAATTTGTGACCTCACCGATCCGATCTTACGTCCTTTGAGGCCCTAGGCTGAGACTATATAGGTGTTCTGGGGAAAGGTACATATCGGGGCACCCCAAGCACCAGATGAAGTAGAAACTAATACCAGAAATGGAAATTTAAAATTGAAAGCCCTATATGGTTGCATAGTTTCATGTATTCTTAAGAATGCAAATGTCACCGATGGTCTAATGTTTGTGAAGCGACACAGTTCACTGAATTAGTCAATGGTCGCAGAATTGGTCATTTATTACTTCAAAGATCGAAAACTTTGATTCGTACACACTTTTAAATTTTATAGAAAATAAATCAATAAATAAAACTGATAAAAAACAAGTTTACTTTAAAGAATAATGGCTAAGCTGTAACCTTTTGAATGTAATGACCATTTCTATGAACTAAGTCAGTGTCACATGTGTGTGTGTGTGAGAGCGTGTGTGTGTAATAAATGTTCATTAGTTAATTTAAAAAAAAAAGATTTTTTTATTGTATGAAGTTAAGAAGAAATTTAAGTAGCGCGAAAAGTTTAATAATACACATTCAATTAAAGGCTGTAACTATTATAAACACGTTTATAATGAATATCCTTAGCTTAAACAAAAACTGTAACAATAAGTACCTTTAACTTACAAAACTGTATTAATGCATTCCCCCAAATGAAATGTTTAACCTTTGCAAGTTTTTTGTTTCTAGTTTATAAACAAAGTGCTTTGATTACATCAAGTACATAAAAGTGTCACAACATAGAATATATTACAACATCCCCCATCATACTAAGACATGGGTCTATACACACATCTTTTTTCCTAAACTTGATACAAGGACATTTGAGTACGTGACGGCATTTGCCACGCCTGACCTGTTCACAATAGACACATTATAACTTACGACCTAGATTTTTGCTTTTCTGAATGCAGTATTGTCTGTATTTCTGTTAACGCAAGGGTGTGCAAACTATTTCTAACTACGGTCACATTGGGTTCTTAGATATGACAGATTGGCCGGACCATGACTAAAGGGATGGGGTATTATATGTGTTGCGAGGTTCTTTTATACACTTGTAGTAGATGTTCCAACAACAGTGAACAACATTTATATACTAAGTCGACTCCAGTTGAAAGTAACAATAATAATATTTAGCTAGTCGTCCGCGGAGTAGCATAAACCACCTTATCAATCAATATAATTACTGTAATTATTTTTTTAAATAAGTAATCAAACGAAATTCGGAGAAAATACATCCTATGCAAAGTTGAACTTTGACCAATCATTTGCAGGCTTTATGGTCACTATCTGGTACCTTCCAGCAAACTTGTTTTTTATTTTATGGTTTACAGATTTTTAGTTAATTCTTTTGATGCCTTGATTCTCGATAAGCTGCCAGACTTAATTTTCTCTTTATTGGTTAGATTTATTTTAATGCCTTTTTTTAGATCAGGAATTTTTTCATTCAGATTCTAACATACATATTTCCGGGGTCGGGTGTTTTAATTTGTATTGCTTTTTATTTTTGGTTCACTTTGTGTCTGCCTCAATCCACCCCTTCCCCCAGGACACTATAGTGTTATTTTGATGTAACATTTTATTTTTCATTTAGGCCATGCCAGTCTCCATATTACCAGTTTTGTGTATTTTTTTTTAGACTTGCTCAACACAGCTTAAGATTCTTTTAATATAACCTTCATCCTACACTATTCAATACAGATAGATGTTAGTTAATATTTTTTGTAATGAGTACTTATCCTGAAACAGTTAACATTTGTTTGTAATGCGCCATACATATTTATAATTTACTTAATCGGGATTTTCTCCTAAACAGCAGCACAAAGATATCAAAACAAAAGATTTCACCATATCTAATATTTTATTGTCTACACTTCAGAGTTGAATGTGTTCTTTTGACCCACTGTGTAGCCTAATGTTAGCGCCGGGCCCATCCACAGCATTTTCACATCTTATCTATATGTATACACCATTTTTTTTTAAATTCTAAAATTGGAAATTAGATCAATATGACTTTATTCTTCACACATAATTGTATTATTAAATGTGTTTTTATTTTTTTTTTATTTTTTTTTTTTTACATTAATCAGTTGACAAATTCTATTTTATATACAGCCTTCCCTCATTTTCCGCGGTTAAACGGCTACAGAATTTACCGCGACTGGGGATGAGAAATTAAAATAATCTGGTTTTATAAAAGAAATCAGAAAACAACGCGAGTTGTCGAACGTTGTTGAACGAGTCTTGCTTTCTGTGACATATTCGGGAATTATTCGGGAATTCTCGTTGGCTGTTGCCTCGTAAGGTTGGACGAAGAAGAGAATTATATATATATATATATATATATAGATTCTTGAATATAACTGCATGAACATGAACTGACATATAATGGTGAACTCAGTAGGAGTACAATAACTACTGTCTGGATACAAACTATAACATGCATCCGCATACCACGATGCCCAAAAGTAGACTGATTTGACAACTGCGAAAATAAAACATGTGCTCCCCACTATCGGTTGTAGTATACGTCATTTTGTTAGAAATGACGTTTAGTGGTTTTTACCCTAAACATTAGTTATCTTTTTATGTCTACGCTGTAGTAGATAAAAAAAAACATAACACTCTGTAAGATGGTTTTGTGACATTGTGATGCTTGTCAAATGAACATTTTTTAGTTTTAAGTAAATCTTTATTTTCAAAATCAGGAAATGAAAAATTAGCGATTGGAATAAAATATTTTGTAAATGAAGCTTGAAAAAAAAAAGCTTATTCACCTTGCTTGATGAAATATGCCTAAACCTTGTTTGATGAAATATGCCTAAACGTTGTTTGATGAAATATGCCTAAACGTTGTTTGATGAAATATGCCTAAACGAAGTAAAAAGCCTGAAATTCACTTATATATGACAATACATATCGCTCAGAGAAGTGCAATATGGCTTTAATTGCACAAGAACTAAATATAGCCTACTTTAAAATTTAAATATGATATTTCATAAAAATCAGAGCCCTGGTAATTTTGGACTATAATCCTGTTTTATTTGGCCTGGTGGTCCAGTTTAAACTATAATCCTGTTTTATTTGGTCTGGTGGTCCAGTTTAAACTATAATCCTGTTTTATTTGGCCTGGTGGTCCAGTTTAAACTATAATCCTGTTTTATTTGGACTGGTGGTGGTAAGTGACGTCCACTATGAGGCACATTCTGTGTTAATACATATATTTAAAATATATTTTCTAAAAAAATTCTTAGAAAATGGTAGGTGAAGTTTTAGAGAGCGTGTATCCTCAGGATTTTGTTCTATATTGTTATTATGGGGAAGGAAAGGAAAGTTGTTTTTGTCAATTTGGCGTTATAAAAAATAAATGAATAATCCCTTAAAAAAAATGATTTTTTTAAAGTATGAAATTAAGAAGAAATTTAAATAGCGCGAAAATGTAAATAATACACATTCAATTAAAGGCTGTAACTTCACATTTTGGGAAAGGGGGGGGGGAGGCTAGTGACACAATAATTCTCTTGTAGGGAATACGTCCCCGAGCTCCTGTGGTACGGGCCCTGCGTCCCCCAATAAAGTATTTTTTAAAAAATAAGTTTGAATAATTATAAACAAATATTTAAAACGTACACCGTAATTGCAGTATCATGCCTCCCGTGGTGCCTCCATGACCATTCCACTCCAGGTTGTGGAAGGGATGAAAGAGGCCGTCACCAGGAAAACATACAAATTGTCCAGTTTATGGGGGGTTGGGAATTTTTCATTTAGAGTGGGGCGGGATGGTCGTGCGGTATTGTGCTTGACAGTCAACCTGAGGGTCCCGGGTTGTATATCCACTGAGAAACCCAGGCATTTTTCAGTTTACTGTGAAAGTTACCCCCCCCCCACCACCATGGTGCCTACATGTCCATTGCACCATCATCAACGGTGTATATAAGATCAGAGCATCACGAAAACAGCCCCTTAGTGGTTTTTAGGATCTAAGAGATAAACATCTCATCCTTACAGGGACCTAAATACAGACATCATGTTATGAGACATTTTAAAATGACATCAACTTGCCTGACTGAATCAAATTTGAAGATTATTTTTTTTTACATATTCCTGTATTGAACTTTATGTAGCTAATGTCTCATAAACAATTTAAGTTTACTTAAAAATTTTGTTCTAGCTTAGCAGTTCTCAAACTTTTACACCTTGGGACCCAACTATGATTACATATTTGATATCATGAACCACATGTAAAAAAAAACAACCTACATAACAAGTCATTCATTTTAAATATAGATTACCTCCCTTTTACTTTGTAGCACATGTACAAAATGGATCCATTAATAAAAAATGTAAACATTGCTGTCACCTATCTGTGTGAAGTCCCTATAAGGATGAGATGAAATCTCTTAGACCCTAAAAACCACTGATGGGGCGGTTTTTATGGTGCCTTTCTTTCATCCCCACCATAGCCGATAGTGCAATGGCCATGGAGGCACCACGGGAGATATAGTGGGAACTTAAGCCAGGTTCCCTCAGGTCGACAGTTTAGCGCTTTACCGCACGACCATCCGTCCCCACCTATCTGTGGGTTAGGACCTACACTGTTTAAGAGTTTAACAAATACAAAAAAAATTAAAATATATGGTTAAAATTAAAAAAACAAACAAATATAAAATTTTGATACCATCAGTTTAATAGCTGGGTACAGTAAACATTTGTTTAAAATTTTGATACCATCAATTTAATAGCTGGGTACAGTAAACATTTGTTTAACATTTTGATGCAACAAAGCTTTATTATTGAAACAACAAAAAAGAAAACTATAATTAATAATAAATGTGGCTAAAAGTTGGACTATTTAACATAAATGGCACATATTCTTTAACTTTATGTAAATTTGTTTTTTAAAGTGAATGTTCAACTTTAGAATGTAATTCATATATGTAATGCACAGCTAGATTGCACAAGAGGTATACAACAGAAAGTTATCCACAATGCAACAAGTAATGCAGTGCAATGCAGAGTTTTTCATTTGCACCTAGGTTAAACTAATACCTAATAGTTTTATTAATGTCTGTTGAGTGTTTATTACATCAAATAATTCTACTGTCACATCTTTTGGATTTATTTACCAGTTTGTCGACCCCCTGATATAATCATATGCTTGGTGGCTTATTTTGCCTGAGTCCATATTGAAGAAAAGTTCAAATTGTTCTATACATTAATGAACATTACATAGCAAAGCGTTCAAAAATCCACATAAAAAAAATGTTAATAGATAATAGTTACATACAAATATAATTTTTAAGCCTGAGTTAATTCTTGAATTATTTTTTATAACTTACATCACACCCATAAAACAAAGGGGCACAACTAAATTTTCTTTGTAAACAATCGAACTAGTAAAAACATACAATGTACATTTTAGAATCCAAGATAAAACCAAAGAAGCTACAGACAGAAAGCTTATTTGTCATTTTTTTATTATTCTAATTCATTAAATGTTGAAATTTGAATAAGATGAAAAAAAGAATATCATAATAAAAATGTGAAACTTAACAACTTTACACAGTAACTTTTTTTTTAAGCTTTAAAAGTTGTTTGCGAAAAGAATTACAAATTTTAACTTATACTGTTTAGTTTAATATCTGTAAACAAAGACATTTTTATTTTAGCCCACGTTTTACTGCTGAGAAAAAAAATGTCAAGGAGAGAACAATATTGTCTTAGCTCTTCACAGCATTAACTTTAAAATTCAAGCTGTAATAAATTACAAACACAAACAACTTTCAATTAAAAGATATATACATGTATATATTAATTCTTTTTGTTATATTTGTTAAAATGTATGCATACACAGAAATAATTAATATATATATATATATATACACACACACAATTCTCTATGGTTGCTTAGTAATGCAAATAAGGATCTCTAGAATATCTTCTTGATATCAAAGGATCATTTCTTTTATCTGGAAGAAAAAAAAAAATTGATGATCAATTCTGTTGAGTTAAAGAAAGGATAGACATTATCGAAATCAGTGATTCTCAAATTGGATGATATCAATTCCCTGGGAACGACAAATTCATTCCGGGGGGTTTTGTCCATTAATTAAGACAAAAACCAACTTGGGGGAAGGGGGAAGAGGAGTCTGAAAAGGTTTGGCAGATTTTTGACATCAACCACGGTTATAAATGAACATTCTATTAAAAACGAATTGTTTTACCTAAATTTATGATTATTTTAAATAATTGAAAAGTATGATTTTTCATAAACATACAAAGAAAGTTTATTGCATGAAGAAAAGTAAAGGCAAAAGTCATTCTTGTATCAATATAATAAATCCATTGAGTCTAAAACATTAATACAATTTATTTAATATATTAATATATACTATTCAAAGAAAACAAAGAATTTGCATCACGATCCAACTTAATTTAAAAAAAAAAAAAAGACGTATAATTTATTAGACACATATATAGCAGGTAAAATAAAGTAAAGCTACAGCTTCATGGTCATGAACTAAATTTTACAAAACCCAAAAATATTATTTCTGCTTTTATAAAAAAAACATCTTATGAATATTTGGAATGAAAGGCTGATACATGTATAAGGTTTTGAAAGGCTGATACATGTATAAGGTTTTTAAAGTTTTAATTAACAGAAGAAAATCAAGAGAGGATGAGGGGACTTTTTTTAAAGCCACTGTTGGCTCTTTCATTCAGACTTATTACAAATAAAGAATAGAAGATTTCATTAAAATGAATAAACATTTTGGACTTTAGATCCTTTTTCAGTTGTAGAAGCAGAAAGTAAC
The DNA here is from genome assembly GCA_021962125.1 of Bulinus truncatus. Taxonomy (NCBI): domain Eukaryota; kingdom Metazoa; phylum Mollusca; class Gastropoda; family Planorbidae; genus Bulinus; species Bulinus truncatus. Next base: position 15,983,536 of record JAGDYQ010000003.1, on the reverse strand, counting down.
CACAACTTTGCAAGAGGAATTGATTGAATAGTTAACAAATGATGAACTAAAAATTGAATTTAAATTCAGTTATCCACAGTTCTGGCTTATACTCCACCCTGACAGATTTCCCATTTACATTTCTAGTTGAATGAGGATTTAGTGTTATTATCAATCTCTTAACAAATAAGAACAACCAACCACAAGTAGTGGTGATTTAAGATTACATTGCAGAATAATAACACTGCACCAAGTTCACCATTCTCTTGATACTGATTTGTTTCATGAAGGAAATGAAAATGATATAAATCATATTATATTTTTAAGTTTTATTACATGTTGTTACATATGTTTATGTTGTTACATATGTTTATGTTGTTTTCCCAAAGTTTGAGAATCACTGGTCTAGATAATATCTTAATGAAGGAATCAGGATGTTGAAAGCTGGGAAAAAAGTGACATTCTGAGGGTGAGATTACACAATGCCCAGAGAATTTTTTTTTTATTGAAAAAAAATCTATATCAGGTAAGTCATCCATTTTTTCAGTTAACTCATGTATAAAAACAATTTATTAATTAGCTCAAGAAAATATAAAATGCTTTTATCAAGTTAAAAATAAAAATGAAATAGTTGTGAAATGAATATTTCTTACTGTGTAACGACTCTGTAGGTCTTTGATTGGTTGGTAATTGAAAATTATCCAATTCAGGTGTAGCTTCAGTCAGACTCTGAAATCTGTTGGCTGTTTCTACGTCTCTCAGTCCAATGTTATTTGTCCTGTTGTCTCTGTAATCACTGTAGTCTCTGGCCTGCAGGACAGTGCTCATCCTACGTGTAATGGGACCAGCGTCTTCTTGGTCTTCATTTATTTGCCATATTGAATCCCGATGAAAGTTCCTGTCATTATTCAGCCTCGCATGTCTTGCTGTTGGTTCAGTGTAGACTGGGGTTATACTTTCTCTTACCTGAAATTCTCTCAGTTCTGTCTGATTTCTATTCACATTTTGAAACTTGTTTGCCTCACTTCTGCTGGGATAAACTCCCTTGTATTGATGGTCTAGAAAACAACACACAAAAAAAACCCCATTAAATTAACCAATGTCTGTTGTCTAAAATGATTTCAGTTTTAATTACTTACACTAAAACAAACATTTGCACTTAGAGTCAATTAAGAAAATCTAAACTATTTGTACCATTTGCTTTAGGCAAATTTTCTTGTGAGTTACTAATGATTGGCCACTGATTTGATTGGTTGATGTTTGGCTGTTGATGTGATCTGGTGATATTGGGCTGTTGATATGGTCTACTGATATTTGGCTGTTCATCTGATCTGTTGATATTTGGCTGATGATATGATGTACTAATGTTTGGCTGATGATGTGATCTGTTGATATCTGGCTGATGATGTGATCTGTTGATATCTGGCTGTTGATGTGATCTGTTGATATCTGGCTGTTGATGTGATCTGTTGTCGTTTCCCAGTTGATTAGCTTTGTATTTTGAGTTGTGACTATGGGGAACAGATGATGTATTTGCTTTCAATGATCTACAAAATAGAAATAGTAAATATTCATCAACTTAGAGATGTTGAGAGACACATTTTTTAAAACATAAGCTAGTCCAATTTTATTAGAAATGCGCATTTCTACATATTTCTTTAATAGTTTATTTTTGTTTTAGATTAAAATTGACTTTTCTGTTACACTTTGCCAGGCTAAAAAAAAATAAATTCTTTCCTCACTTTATAATCAACTAACTAAACAATCAATATCTATTTATATATTTAATAAGTAAATATATAAATAGATATACAAGTTTTTGTTCTAAGCTAAAAGAAAGAGAAGCATCATGAAATTCAAATAATCCCATGGAGCTAAATTTTTATATTCAGACTAGATATTGAGCCCGGCGTTCCCCGGAAATCTAGGTGTAATGTGAAACCCCTTCCTAATCAATTTAACTACTAAATTTTTAAATACGGTTAATTAGGTTATTTTCACTTAGGTTAAGGTATGGGTGCTGATTTATGCCATCTTCCTAATGTGCAGAAATGACCTACATTTCATATTTCACAAATTACGTTTTACCTGTCAACACTAACCAACCAAACCAAACAGCCAAACCAGCTAACCAAATCAACCAACCAAACAAACAAAATCAACCAAAGCAAACCAAACTAGACACCGTTAGGTAAAGATATGGGTGCTAATTTATATCACTCGTTACGTTTTACCCTTAATTCTCTCAATGTTAAAATCAAAACGAAGCATTAAAAAAAGCTTTTATACATGCACTGAAAAGTAAAAAATAACTACTTTATTATGCGATTTTGCAGCACAAAGGCAAGTGTGTGTGGCCTGATACAGCACCCGCGCGCAAGTTCAATTCGGTTTCTCACTATCTTTCTTTCTGAAATTCCCCAAGCGAGGGTAGTTTTCATATTGTGCGGTGTATTTAAGGATGTGTATGGTAATAAAAGCCAAATGTTATTTTCTATTACAGTATTTCATACATTTCTTTGTTATTTCTGTTCATATCGTATTCTGTTCATGGCAATAAAGGCCACATGCTTATTTCTATTGCAGTGTTTTGTATTTTTTTTCTGTTATCCATTCTGCACCTCATCATGCACGGTTACAACGCACACCGCGCGATATGAAAACTACCACATCCCATTCTGCATGCACGCATGATGCATCCCAAGAATAGCACTTTATTAGTAGGAAGGGAAAAACAACCTTTTTGTCGAGTCTTTTTTATGCTGCTGCGGAACTTTTTTCTTTGGCTCCACACTGGTTTGTTTTTTTGTTACCCAAAACCTTGTCATGATACCAATGAAGGCACACAAAAGTGCAAAGCCAGAAAGTCCCACAGACATCCCAATGATGAAGTTCAGATGGTCTGAAATTACATGGAGTTATCAATTAAGCTAAGAATAAAAAATAGTAATAGTGGGAGCAATGAATTATTTAAAACTTGTAATAGAAGTATTTAGATTTAACTTTAGTTGTAGTTAAAAATATTATGAAGTTATTACCTTTCTTGACTATGGGTCTGGAAGAGATAAAATTAAAAATTTCATGAACATTCATATCAGCTTATAGAACTGGTGACTAAAATAAATGTCATTTTTTTAGTGAAGTGTTCCATTACAACCATTGGCACAACGAAATAAACATCTTACTTGTTTCTGTAGCCAATAAATTTAGAGGCTAATATAATGCCCAACTGCTTTTACTTCCCTAAGTAATGGTACCCATTTTCAAGCTGATTGAACAAGAGAACTTCAAATCCAGATACCAATAAAAATACTGAAAACCACCCTAACCATACTCTGCAAGACCATTTAGTGAAGTCCCTGAACGGATGAAATGAAATCTCTTAGATCGTTTAAGCCACTTAGGGGACTGCTATTAAGGTGCCCTTTTTCATCCACCACTTAATAGTCGATAGTTAATTGGCTATGGAAGCACCAAGGGAGAAACAGCAGAGACTTTCCATGTGAGCTGAAAATCCATTGGTCCATACAAGAGATCAAACCAGGGACCCTCTGGTCAACAATCGATGCTTCATCCACACCATCCATCCACACCATCCATCCCCACCATCCATCCACCCACACCATCCATCCACCCACACCATCCATCCACCCACACCATCCATCCACCCACACCATCCACCCACACCATCCATCCACACCATCCATCCATCCATCCATCCACACCATCCATCCCCACCATCCATCCACCCACACCATCCATCCACCCACACCATCCATCCACACCTTCCATCCCCACCATCCATCCTCACCTTCCATCCACACCATCCACCCACACCATCCACCCACACCATCCATCCCCACCATCCATCCACCCACACCATCCATCCACACCATCCATCCATCCATCCACACCATCCATCCATCCACACCATCCATCCACACCATCCATCCTAACCTTCCAAATAGTAGCGGGGGACATTTATATTATCTTGTTTTATTTTTTTTTACTCTCATCACAAGTTGATGTCCTGATCAGTACTCGAATGAGGCCATGTATTCTTATCACACACTATCAAACACAGTACTAACCATAAGTTAAGGATAAAGCTAATTGTCATTTAGGACACAGCATAACATGATACAATTTGTACACATTAAGCTCCTTTAAAAGTGCTAACTAGAGTGATGTCATTGTGCTGCTACAATTAAGATAAATGCTACCTTCTCACAAATTTGATCTTTTTTATCAACATGAAAAAAAAAACCCACTCCCAATCATACAACGACTGTTTCTTTTATAAAAATTTAAAATCTCACATGTATAATTTGTACTAAAAATATATTTCACAGCTAGAGACTTACACACAAATGGCATCAATCCCTTGATCTTGGCATGACTCAGTAAACTGACATGGATCAAAATTTTCTTTAACTTCACAAGGAGATGTACTTTTGTCAACTGGAAAAAAAAATATCATTAAATGCAAAACATACTACATTTAATGGCCTATCTACTTACAAAAATTAGAATTAATAAAAAAACTAAAAAATTAAAAATTTAAAGGCTAAAAACATTCAAATGAAAAAAAAATATATGAATTTTTCTATGTAAAAAAAATCCTACAATATCACTAGGTCTAGTAAAATCCTAGTATGGCTGACAATGTGAATTTATGGAGTTGAAATGTATTAAAAAGTTTCTATTTTTAAATTAAAACCATAAGCTTTTGGGAACACAAGCTTTCAAATGAGAATAGATACATAATTTAAACAATGAATAGATAAGGATAATTAAAATAATGTGAATGATTTTGAAACATTTCACCATGAAAGATTAAAATAACACTTAATTTATAATTTCATTGTCCCTTGATCATATGATTCATGGTTCTAAACTAAAGTTAAATTTTTTGTAACTTTTTCCTTTTTTTTTCATCATTTTTAACATTTTGTTATAACTCTGCTTCACCCCTTCCTTACCCCCGGTAGCTCCTTAAATTTTTTTTAACTTTTGCATTTTTTTTTCATCATTTTTAACATTTTGTTATAACTCTGCTTCACCCCCTCCTTACCCCCGGTAGCTCTCCTACCTTCGAGAAGAATAATAAACTCACAACTTTTGTACAACCCCTACATATTGTTATTTTTGGTCGCTCACCCTCGCCTTGATACGAATGATGAAATAGTGTCATTCATCACCTACACTTGCACACCCACGCAATGACCTTAGTGCTTTGATCCAGGCACTCAAAGTAATGGTCAGTAACAGACTGGTCAGTCACATACAGAGAATATACACAGTGAGACAACTGCACAGTACTTATTTAAGCTCAGATGAAAACATCTAAATATTTTTAAATCGGCATTTAGACTTTTATTTTTAAAATCTTCCATTTTAGATGAAAAAAAAACAATTTGAGATCCAGAAAATTCTAAATGATGGCACCACATTTATAAAGATGTATATATCACATTTATAAAGATGTATATATCACATTTATAAAGATGTATATATCACATTTATAAAGATGTATATATCACATTTATAAAGATGTATATATCACATTTATAAAGATGTATATATCACATTTATAAAGATGTATATATCACATTTATAAAGATGTATATATCACATTTATAAAGATGTATATATCACATTTATAAAGATGTATATATCACATTTATAAAGATGTATATATCACATTTATAAAGATGTATATATAACACATTTATAAAGATGTATATATCACATTTATAAAGATGTATATATCACATTTATAAAGATGTATATATCACATTTATAAAGATGTATATATCACATTTATAAAGATGTATATATCACATTTATAAAGTATATTTTATATTAACCTTTAAAGCTCTCAAGAATAGCCTCCATTAAAACTGCAGGTTGATTATTGATGAGCAGGTCATCATTTTCTTTCTCCACCTGATATAAAGCTTGAGCTAAATGGTCTAGAGATGATTTTAAATAATTATCCTCATTTTTCAACGTGATGTTGCAGTCAACTTTCAGGCTGCCTTTTCTGGTCAATTACAGAATGGATATTAGTATTTAAAGATCTGAAGATGCATTTCAAAAACTTGATATAGAAACTTCACTTACATTTTCTCAAGTCTAAAAATCAAGTAAATTGACACTGTACATTAGTACCTTATATCCAGGACAAGTATTTTCTGTATCCCAGCATACTTTCCTTGTAGTTTATTGAAAAACTATTAAATTATAAAAAAAAAGCTTTCAAAAAAAAAAAAGGCAAAGAAAATAGATAAATGATGAATTATTTCAATTACTTCAAAAAAATTTGTTATCATCCTAATAGCCAATGGTTTTTGTATTTATATATATTTAGTATTACATGTTATTATTGGTCATCCCAAATTGTACTCACCGTTGATTCTACATCTAATTTTATTTGATCCACGTACAGATTACCCTCATATTTAAATGTTAAATTCAAAAGAACAACATGAGATGTGTGAGACTCTGCCAAAGAAATACACAGCAAAATAGCAATTATGTATACATGTATTATGTACAATGAATGAATATTATTTAGTGAATAATGTTGCAGAAGGAGATACATTCTAAGTATACATTTGTATATGACAGTGATCTTAAAAAGCATTCTGCATTCTAAATGCCTTTAAAATACCCTTTTTGCACTAAAACTGAATAAAATTGATCAACTTATTTACATAAAATAATTTTCCATCAGACTAAATGGAAGTTTTAATTTTATTTCTTTTTTTAATATTGATTGATACACATATTCTAATTTTTGCTTTCTATAAATCATCATAACTAAAACAGATGTCAAATTTGTACAGTCAATACTCATGATTGGACTTGTACCACAGATAAGAATTTCTAAAACATTTGTTGACTTCCTTTAGATAAACTATGCAATGTGGCCCCATCCTATCCACACATGCAATCTCTTAGATCCTATAAACCACTACTGGAACGGTTTTCATCCCCATCATAGCTGACAGTGCAATGGTCTGGAGGCACCACTGGAGATAAAGCTGACACTTTAACCATGACCTGAAATATCCTTTTGGTCCTCACTGGAAATCATATCAAGGGACCCTCAAGTCAACAGTTGAGCAATTTACCACAGGACCCTCCGTCCCGTCCCAGATGCACAGTATTGAGTTCTTTATTTTATCAAAACAATGTGTGTGATCAATGAGACAACTAAGAGTTTTACTATAATTTCTCCCATCAGTTCAGTTTTGAAATTTTTTAATATAAAGAAAAAAAATTACTAATAATTGAGGTAATAATCTAAAAAAAAGATACTGATTTATAAGTTTTATGGGCTATGGATTAACGCATATAACACATTTTTATACATAATTCTAAATTATTCAAAAATATACATTAAGTTATTAAAATTGAAACAATGGGTAGTCATGCAGTGTAGGGGACTCGACTATCAACCAGAGGAGTCTTGGACTAGAACCTCAGTGAGAACTTTAGGATTTTTTCAGGTCTTGGTGAAAGTCCCCAATTCCACCCAGCTTTAAATGGCTACCTGTCTTTAAGTTGGTGGAATAAAGACAGCTAGGTGTTGTGCCAGCCACACAATCCCTCAATATGCTGTGGTTACTAAAACAGATGAATTCTACACTTCATATGCCATGATGAGCCTTGAGGGGCTTAGAGGAACTTTGTTTTACATTTTTTTTATTAAAATTAAAGTGCAGACAACAAATAATGACATCTTATTAAAAGTCTTTTTTGCTTTGTTTAATAAATAAGGAAATTTATGTGAGCTGAAAAATGTATTTTAATAAATAATTTTCTTTAAGATTGATACCCAAATGATTATATAGACAAGTTAAAAGAGTAAAGCAGACTCAACTGATTTCATTAACAAGTTCTTAAAAGTAAAAAAAAAAATAATAAGCTCGCCTTCACATGTAATGTTATCAAAAGATAACTGCTGTCCAGTGGGACAAATACAAACAAAACTAGAATTTTTGCCAGTGTCTTTACAGCCCCATGTACAGTTCAATCCACACAAATTTTCTGAAAGAAGAATATTAACATACACTATTTTTGTTTAAAATATCAAAAAAAGTAATTTGGACTTTCACTGACGTCATACCTGGCCACCTCTGCCATTTATTGTTCTTCTTGTTGCACTTAAACCATTGAAAGCATTTTATATCTAAAAAAAAATGCTGTTTTATTTTATTATGCTTTTTTTTGCGAAGGAAAGTACTTAAAAACATTTTTAAAAAGAAAATTTACATAAAAAAAATTATGCAGACTTTACCCATCAATTAATTATCATAAAATTAATTAGTCCTAGAATTATAAGCCAAAAATAGGTTCTAAAGTCTTTTTTTTTTTAGAACAGTCAATGTCTCATTTTTAATGGAATTTTTATTACAAAAAAAAAACTGGATTTATACATGTAAAATAGAGATAAAATTCCTACCAACACAAATTTTTCCACTTGCATCAAGAGTATATCCAGGTTGACATGAACATATAAAAGAACCATTAGTATTGACACACAGCTCATGTTTAGAAATATCACAGCTGTCTTTATTATCTGTACATTCATCAATGTCTAATGAACAGTCTGACCCATACCATCCATTTAAGCAGGTACACATGCCACTAATTTTATTACAAACATTAGTTTTAGATTCTTTACAATGACATGACGTGGAACAATTGTAGCCATATGTACCTGCAGGACACTCTGAAATCATATAACAATTATGTTAAATATGAAGAAAACTTTAAAGTGTTTGTTATGATTTGCTAAAAAAAGCATATTTAAATCACATTTTAAAAAAAAAAATAATTAGGCTATGATTTACTACTATTTTAAAATAAATTCTTGTGAATATGCTGCTTTCAAAATATGAGCAAATGTTGTTTTATTTATTTATAAAATGCAGCTTACCTATACAGGTGCCTTCATTATCTTTATGGTAACCAGCTTCACATGAGCAGTCAAAACTGCCAGGCTTATTAGAACAAAACTTATGATTTGTTGAGTTGCAACGATTAGAATTTATTAAACATTCATTGATATCAGTTCTACAACCTGGTCCCTCCCATCCATCCTTACAATGACAGGTTCCATTTGTCTTATCACAATACATAGAGTGAACTTGATCACATATACACAAACTGCTGCAATTAGTCCCATATTTTCCATTATGACATTCTGTAAATACAACAAAAAAATATCTACTAACAAAAGCAGTTTTTAACAAATATTCTTCATTTATCTTGATATTTGAATATTGACTTCATTTTTTTTTTGTTTTTAATTAAATAAAGTTTACTTTTGTGAAAATAAAAAGTGGATATTATGAGAAGTAGAAGTAATACATGGATAAGTATAGCAAAAAATATTTAAAAAGAATGCAAAGTCTGTGTAAAATATTTTTGTAAAATGCACTTTCCAATAGAAAACTTGATAGGCAGTACAATTATTAAAGAATGGATGGGCCAATATGTAGTGACCATTCTGGCAGAAACAGAGAGGTACCAACTAAAATGTTTGTGATGTCCCATCAAGGACTTAATTTGTTAAAGGTCAAAAGTATGAATAAATACTTAAAAAAGGGCATTTTGCAAAGAAAATGTTAAAGAAGCTGAAACAGATATATGTTACAGCCATTAATTGCTAGACAGCCAATTTCAGACATTAACAAGCCAATGTTCACATTGACTGGGTGCTAATCAGATAACACCAATTACAAACTTTTTTGAGTGTGGGGAAACTTTAAAAGTAAACAAAAGGAAATAAAAGATTATACAAAATTTAGATTTAGCTGTTTTGTTTACTCTTCTACATTACAGAGTTAAAATATTTCAAATGATAATTCATCTTTCACAGTGATTATTTGTTGCAAAATGATTATTATTCTAAGATATATGAAAAAATATTAGCAAAATAGATTTCTTGCAAGAGATGTGGCAGACTGCCTTTTGGTAGGGATCAGTGTGGTTGGAAATTTACTAGTTCAATGAAAGCATTTTTAATTGCTGGAGATGTCAATCTGAACAGTATCAGATCAAAGGTTTGACTTGATAATGACATTTTTATGGTGCAGAAAGACAATTTATTGCAAACAGGGCTTGGGTAAAAATTTAGATAGCCCACCCAGTCAGTTTTTTTTGTTCAATATTGTTTGACTTACACACGCTAAGGGAATTAAAAGATTCTTTCTCCCTGATAGCAAAAAGATGAACTTGTGTGAGATATAGTAAAATATTAAGGCACGAGAAATTTACAACAAAAAGATTGAAAGCTGGACTTGGCAGACTGGCTTTATCTAATACCTAATCGGCTAGCCTGGCGTACGTATGTGTGTATAACATCCGTGGCTAAAAATAGACTAAAGAATTTGTAAAGATGCTCAAAGGGATACAACTCAATTATAAAGAGTCACTCTCCGGTCTGGGTACCGGGCCTTTGATCTAGTTTAATATAATTTGTTTTGATGTTTGTGGGATCAGCGTCATGGAAAAATATTTATTTCTTAAAGGGTCAATCTGAATAACATTGGATCAAAGGTTGATATGAAAATAGCATTTTTTGGTGCAGAAATTCAATCAGCCTAGTTTAACGAAATTGACTGAAAAGCTGTGGATCTTAATATACACAAGGGTAAAATCAAAGATAACAGCAAAGGTGACTATAAATGTCAGAATAAGATTATATTTTTTAATTCGTTTACCACTGGATGACAGAAAAAAAAAGTTAATAGTTATTGTTATCTTTATTTCTAAAGAGCTACAATTCTCAACTAAAACAGTCAACCACGCCCAATGTTCAATCTGTTTGCAATAAACTTCAAAAGCTTTAATAATTCCCTACATTTTAATGCTTTCCAGTTTTTGCATCCAGCCAATGTGAACATTAGACAGAGTTGTTGATATCTGCCGTAACATAAGTCAAACTATGGCAAAACTATTTATTTTGTTATTACCAATGCAGGTATTTCCCTTATCTTTGTGAAAACCGACTTCACAAGAGCAGTCAAAACTGCCAGGCATATTCGTACAAATCTCATGATTTGTTGAGTTGCAATGATTAGGATTTTCCAAACATTCATTGATATCAGTTTTACAATTTGGTCCTTCCCATCCTTCCATACAATAACAGGTTCCATTTTTTTTATCACAGTAAATCATGTGATCAAGATCACAATCACATACACCGCTACAGCTGCTTCCATAAGCACCATTTTGACAGTCTATTAACAAATAAAAAAAACAACAAAATTTGAGTCAACAGAGAAATAAAGAATCATAAATACAATGAAACTAATTAATATAATATTTTATAAATATATATTTTAAAATAAATTTTTTAGTTGATCATGATAAGTAACATTTCCTTTCAATTTTTTTTAACATGTAAATTTCAATAAATTCTAATTTTGTGAAGAAACAAGTTGACAAAAAGACATTTATAGGTCAAATCACAATGAACATTTAACTAGATGCAGGGTACTATATATTTTTTTGAGAAACTGCAGAATCATATCATATATAGAAATAAATATGTTTGTTTGTATGTGGCAAAAACTTTTTTGAACCAAGAGAACAAAACTTAGCACAAGCCTTTTACCACGGTCGAAATATGCTTAGCTAATTATTTTTCTTTAATTAAATTGTCAGAAATTAGCTAAGTTTTTTTTTTTTCTAAACTGAATAGATACTGTCTTAACTATCATTTCAGAGATGACAAGTTGACTGTTGGCATTCTTGATGTGCATGCATGAACTATTTCAAGTATAACTAGTGATGTTTTGAAAGGGGAAATAAAAGGAATAAATACATTTTAATTTTGTTGATGCAATTTTGACCATGAGTCCCATATTATCTTAACAGATGCTCCCTGATGATGGGAGGGGGGGGGATTATTAGGTTTTATTTAGTTAAAAAACGTTTTAAAAATAAATAAAATGATCAATAAAAATAAAGTACTACGGTTATGTTTAATTTTCTTTCTATTAGAAAAAATTTTCAATTGTGAAAAATTATATTTTAATAAGTATATATAAAAATTTTACATTCTCTAGGACAGTTATATATGATTTGATAAAAGGTATCATAATATTCATAGATTACAAACCTACATAATTTTTAGTTAATATTTGTTCTCTTAATTCAACAGCTATTTTTAAATTAACTCAGTTTACCACAGTGAAAAAAAAAGTGTAAACTATGTCAGGAGAACAGAAAACAAGGAGTGATCATTCTACCTGGGCACGCCCTGGTCCCGTCTAATTAATAGTGGAAACTAAAGAAGAGAGCTTAGTTTGTATAGCATTTTTTCAAAATATGAGAATTAAAAAGTTAATAATCTACATTTTAAGACATTAAAATGAAAAGCAGACCTTCACAACTGATGTTATCCAATGATAAATGCTGGCCTAGGGGACAAATACAATGAAAACTGGAATTATTGTCAGTTTCTTCACAGCCCCAGCTGCAGCTGTTCTTATCACACAAATTTATATCTGTTGAATACAAACAAAAACAATCAATAGACAAGCAGTCAGTCGATTTTTTAAAATCAGCTAAACATTCATTATGATGGATATTAAATGATAGAAAAATATTATCAGCCAAAAGAAAAGGCAAATGATAGTTGTTTAAGTCTGTGAATAAAATTGCTTTAAGAATGTAAGTACAAACTACGTTTAATTTATTAATCTAATTATCAGGCTAAAGATTTTAGTCTGAGAGTATCAAAAGACCACGAATTACTTTGAGCCATTTTTTTTTTTGAGATATATGCTATTTAAGAATTTAATTTTGTGCATATTTCATAGCTGTCTTGATGATCTTCACATTTATTAATGTCTAATGAACAATCTGGTCCTCGCCAACCAGGGGGCAAGAACATGTGCCATGTATAATTATATTATCATAACTTTTAGAGTTGGGGGATTTTCAAGTACGACTCTTTGAACAATTATTGGCATCAGAACAAACTGAAATTAAATAAGAATCACTTTTATTATGGAAAAATAATTTGACCAATTTATTTAATGGTCACTAATATAAAAAAATTACATTCAATTGTTTTTTTTTATATATGCACTAATTAATTACAAGTATGGCTCCACACATTTATCCTTTTATGATAACATAACTTTTGTTAATAAATTATTTCGGAACATTTTTTAAATGTAAAAAATATTTTCTATTTTATTTAAATTTAAAAACTGGCAGAAGTAATATGTGGACAATCATAAAAAGATTTTCCAGATTGCCAAATACACATACAAATCATCATCAAACATATATCATGTAATTCACATTTTAAAAAAAAAAGTTATAATGTCATACAAGAATAGGAAAATTTAGCTATATACATACAATCAAATAAAAACAAGAATATCAACATATGTACAACAAGCAGACAACAACATAAGAAAAAAGCAACACTAAGAGCTGAAGAGATCAAAAGTTAGTTTAGCACGCAATTATAGATATAATGCTGCTGCAGATTATGATGGAGCCGTTAACAATTATAACAAAAAGCTGTAACAATCATGTTACATGTATGAATATGAAAAATTAATTTAAAATTCTGATAAAAAATAAAAGCATTGTATATCACCTGCAGAGTTAAACATTTACAATGCACTTTAACTGTTTTAATGTTATTTCAATATAAGTGAAAAGTTGTCATATTGAAAGTCAGTGTAATGAAATATTCGGTATGGCAAAATTTTTTTTGGCCCCTTCCCCTTTGCAGTCAGTTGATTTTTTCAATAAGCTAACCATTCAACATGATGGTTAAATAGAAAAAAATTGCAGCGGAAAGAATAGGAAAAATGACTGTTGTTAAAGTCTGTGAAGTGAATAAAATTGATTTAAGAATGTAAATACAAATTACATTTATTAACCTATTTATCAGGCTTAGGCAGAGATTATCCAAAGACAACGAATTACTTTGAGATATTTTTTTTTGACATATATGCTATTTAAGAATGTAATTTTGTGCAAGAGTTCTATAGAGAGTAAATAAAAGCAGTGTAAAATGAGAAACATTTTTTAAGAGCTTTAGTTGATAATCTTATTCAGTGCAAGATAAATGAATATGCAACACCTTCATAGCATAATTTATCAGATAAAATGCAATTTAAATCCTTGATTATTTACTATATTATTATTATTATTATATCCTCAGCAAATTTTACCTTTACAAGTTATTCCATCGTGATCCAAAACAAAACCATTTTGACAAGAACAATTAAATGAACCTATTTCATTACTACATATTTCATGGTTTGATGCTGAACAGTTGTGGGTTTGCTCGGTACATTCATTAACATCAGTGTTACAATTTCCTCCAGTCCATCCAGTTGTACAATTACAGAATCCATTTATTTTATCACAGTATCTGGTGTTTGAGAATTGACATTTACATTGATGTTGACATTCAGAACCAAAAGTTCCATTACTGCATTCTGAAAATGATTTAAAAAATGACCATATACATGTACTAATGAATATTTGTATATATCCTGTGGACAGAGAACAAAAAAATATCATTGTGCCATAAATTATTGGTCTTATTTATTTTTATTCCAAAAATTACCAATGCAGGTATTGCCGCTATCTTTATGAAACCCTGATTGGCAGGAACAGACATAACTGCCATCTGTGTTTTGACAATGCTCATGATTGGTCAGGTTACAGAGATTTTGGTTTTTGTTACATTCATTGATATCAATGGAACAATGTGGTCCTTCCCATCCATCCTTGCAGTAACATGTTCCATTTATCTTATCACAATATCTTGTGTAATCAGGATGACAGCTACAGGAACTACTGCAATTTCTCCCATACGTTTTATTTGGACATTCTGTTAACATGAATGAAAAATGAGATAATTAATTAGACAAAAAAAAGTCTTAGAAAAAGAATAAAACATCTGAAAAATTAGACTATTGACATATGTATTTTCATAAAAAAATTGGTCATTAATTTTAATACTCATTTTGACTTTCCTACAAGTTTACTTTTTTTATGCTTAACAGCTTTATACATGTCTAGGTAAAGGGACAGAAAATGGCTTCAACTCTTCTCTGGCATTATGTGTCATTGAGAAAAGTTTATCCATAAACATTGAGGCAGAATATGTAGTCATGTACCCAAAGAAGACTAAAGCTCAGTACTATTTTTATTAATTCTTTACACTTTAGTTTGATACAATGTAATGGCTACAAGCTATCCCACTAAGGTTTTTAACAATGGGAGACAATACTGCCAGGGTTACACTATTCACACCATGCTCTTTTGAATAGACTTTGTATTCCACAATGAGAAGTTGACTTTTTTTGTCATATCACAAGATTATTTTCAGTGCATTTACAGGCCACACTTGAGTATTCTAACTGATGAGCAATCAACATTAATACATGTACAGCAAAATTTTTTTTAATTTTCTGGAGGGATTAGTTCAGCAAGCTAGTTCTAATAATGATATATGTATAAATACTAATACATCTGATGATTTATCAGATAAAAATCAGAGTGAACTACCAAATGATAAAGATGACAGTGATGAAGATACAGGCAGTGAATTATTGGGTTTATAAAAAATTAATAGAGTTAAACATATTTGTTAGATTCAGATTCATTTTTTTCTTCAGGGATATACCCTGATACTTTTAGATTCAGTCTGAATTATTAAAGTAGACCCAACAGATTCAAATTGTTCCTGAATATATAAATAGCTGAACAAACCAATGTTTAGGATCAACAGAAAAAAAAAGCTAAAAATTTTACTTACATCATTGAAATATGAATGTTCTTAGTATATTTTATAATATGTCTTGAATAAAATATGAAACAATATCAAAATACTGTCATATAATTGATAATTATAAGGTTTTCATGCCAATAGAAAGGTCGGCTATGGCCTTATGTCTAAAATAAGACCAGCCTTTATTTTATCCCAACAGCTATTTAAAGTCAGGGTGCCCTTCAAAGAGTAAATTAGAAGAAAACCTTAACCTATGCAGTGCTGTTGTGACGCTATTATTTTCTTTCAGACTCCCTTAAACTCAAGGACTACAGTGATATTTTGAGAATATGGATGGTAGTGCCTTAAAGCACTCAAGTGATGACTTGAGGGTCCCCAATTCAAACTGCAGTAAGAACTAAGAGAATTTTCAAACTCCATATCTCTTGTGGAAGGCCTTGATGGCCATTGCACAATTGGTTGTGATGGAGTTGCAAGGAAAGCACTACAAAACAGTCCCATAATGATTTTTAAGATGTAAAGAGATAAACATCTCATTCTTGCAGAGATTTCACTGACAGATGGTGTTATCTAGCAGCAGCAATAGCCGTATGTAAATAACAGTGCCTATCGCTGTGAAATAATGCGTCCAAATAGCAAAAAATAACCAAAAAAATTGAGAAAAACGGATGCCTAATGAGACAGAAAGGAAGGAAAATTGATAGCTAGTGAAAAGATAAAAATGTTATTCAACACTATCCAGTAATGGTGGGATGGATGGCCGATTTGGTGTAAATACTCGACTGTCGACAGAGTCCTGGGTTCGATCCTGGGTGAGGCCCATGGAAATTTTCCAGGTGAAATTCGGTACAGTCGTCCCACAAGTCCCACCCAGATTTAAATGGGTACCTGACTTTAAGTTGGGGAAGTAAAGGCGGCTGGGCGTTGTGCTAACCACACAATCCCTTCATATGCCGAGGTTAAAGAAACAGATGAATTCTACACTTCATCTGCCCCGATGGCCCGTTAGGGCTAAGGGAACTTTACTTACTTACTTTACTACTATCCAGTAATGCTTCCCTGAGATGGAAACAGCACAGTGATGAGATAAAGGTGGACATACAGGAAAACGCATCCGTGAGTATGCAATGATCTACAAAGCCAAAATGGTTTGGGATGGCTAACAAGGTGTATTTATATCTTAAGATCTATTTTGATTTTATTACACCAGTGGGAGAGAGAAAAGAAGTTCTTTTAGTTTCTTGTTAAGACAGCTGTTTTTAATTCTTATCTTCTGTACCAAGCATGCACTGACCATAAAAATCAAAGCTGTTCACTGATAGATGCTTAACATTTTTCATGTCTATATAATATGTTACTATGTGGTGTGCTGATAACATATTCAGAGTGTAGCTATATAATGTTTGTTCAAACAAGATTGTGGCTTGTTAAAAAATTGGCATATAATACTCCTTACCAGAATATGGTGTGTTGTAAAATTAATCATTTCTAAATAGAAGGTTTTGGATTTAAGATTGATAAAGCTATCGAAATTTTTTGAAAAGTTGAAACATTTTTATTTCAGTTTGAAACTATTTCATACACTGAGCCCTTCCTGGAAGCTTTTACAGCATGTCTTACAGAAGGTTTAAATATCTTTATGTTTTACCTTTGCAAACTTTTTCTCCAGAAACAAGATTCAAACCAAATCCTTCATCACACGTACAAAAGAATCCACCAGGAATATTGACACATATTTCATGAGCTGAATAGTTGCAACTGTGTGAACCATTAGAACATTCATCAATATCAATATCACAGGTTTGTCCTGTCCAACCATCCATACATGAACAATTTCCATCCAGTTTGTTACATTTCTGATGATTCAAGCAAGTACAGTGAAGGGCACATGATAGTCCGTAGAAGTTTTCTGCACAATCTGTTGAAATAGATGTCACATTAATAAAGTTGAATGGTCAAATAATTGATTTAATGAAAAAGGTTTTCATGTAGTGAAATTATGACCAAATAAAATATTAATAGTGGTTGAAAAAAAGATACAAGACTCAAGACTGGTAATTCAAGTACTTTTCCCTACTGAAAAAATAAAGCAGTTATTATATATTTTAAAATAAAAAGGAAATGTATTTAAATAGAAGCAGTGTACCTGGTGTTGGACAGGAAAAAATAGGAAGCCTGAACATTAACATTGTGAAATATGACAAATTTATTATCAGTGGTGCACACTTTTACCTTTTAAGACTAAGTTCATTCTATACTTGATAATAATGTTAAAAATCAAGCGACTCAAAGGAAGAAAAAAATCCTTTACTCCCACAACTATAATTTACGAAAGAAAATTAATTTTTCTTGCTTATAAATATTTCAGTAGTATCTAAAATTAACTCAAAATAAATAAAAACCAGTGTACAATTATTTCAGGTGTACGAGAATAAACTCGATTTAATGAATTAAGTAATCATAAAGAAACTCATTATTTATATAGTTTTACTGTCTATACAAGTATTTGAAAAAAATATTCTTACTAATACTATTAAGCACTATTAATCTGAAAGAGGCTATATGTGTATTCAAAGTAAACATAAATGATATATCAGAAATCACTTGAGTTTCTTTAAGCAAATGGTATATTGCAACAGAAAGGTTTTTAATATATATTTTTACATTTCAAACATAAATTACAAATATGAAAGCTGTCTGTGTCTGTGTAGCTGTAAAAAAAAATATATTGAAAAATTAGACAAAATTCACTTTTATTTAGAGAAATTCTGAATATTTTTTACAAAGCAGTTTTTTTCTTAGTTGTTCAAAATATTTTAAATTAGCTAATGTCTGACTAAATGCAAAGTCATTTCTGGAAAAAATAGAGGAAAAAATATTGAGATGAGTATAACATGTAGAAAACATTTTGAAAAACAAAGAACAAATATATCCCATGGACTTTTACATTTATATACTTGTATAAAGTAATAAAAAAAAACTGAAAAGGAAGAGTAACATACAGTTAAACACAAAAAATGCTACAGCGATGTTGATGATGAAGGTGAAGTAAAATGTAAACAAAGAATCTTGTAAATATCATAAAAATATTTTAATGTCAAAATTGATAAAATTAACAAATTTTTTTTTAAATCTTTTATTTTTCTCAGTTTGGTCATTTGTTGGATGTGACTGATGTTCTTAAGTCCACCCAGTCTACTTAATGGGTACTTGACATTTGTTTGGGCAAGATAGGAGGCATCACAGTACCCACACAATACCATAGAATAGACGTGGCTACAAAAACAGATGAACTCTACTTCATCTGACCCCTCCGATGGTTTGTATAGGCTTTTTAAAGGAAACTTGTTATACATAATTAAATATTATATATCAATAATCAAAATTAAACTAAAGAACTTTAGGAAAGCAATTTGTTAAATATGTATTCAAGAAGCTTAGTTTTTAGACTCTCACATTCTTACAAAAAATAATATAGAAACTAAATAAATTTTTTTTATTATTTTTTAAAACAATAATCTTTTGCAATCAGTGGAATATGACAAAGCTGGGACATTGAAATGGTGCCAACATTAAATGAAATGTTTTTTAGACAGCAAAACAGGCAAATAATTTAAATAACTATAAAAATTCAAAGGTAAAAGGTAAAGTTAAATAAATGCTAAATCTAAATGACATATATTTTTCTTTCATACTGAATGTCACAATAAACATTTTTGCATTATGGTAAAATAATTTCATTTCTACCTTGACAATGTCCGTCAACTAACTGGGTTCCAGGTGGGCAGGAACAGATATAAGAGCCAATGGTATTGTTACATATTTGTCCACTGGGACAAGGGTGATAAATCAAACATTCATCAACATCAGTTGTACAGTTTGGTCCAGACCAATGTTCATCGCAAACACATCCAGTTGTAGAATTACATGTTCCGTGACCATTACAGTTACATTGATGTAAGCAGTTTTTTCCATAGTATGGAAAAAGACAAGCTGTGGTGAAGGGAACAAAAACTGCCACCATTAATATAAAAACAAGTGACATGAACAAGAGATTGATAAATAAAAATTCTACTTTTGAAACCAATGAAAGTTACTAGTTATTTTTAAGGGTTAAGCTCTATGTGAGATTTTTAATACGGAGCTGAATATTTTTATTATTCACCTTCACAAGTATGGTTATCAGGATGTAATGTGAAACCATCTTTACAGGAGCATGTATAGTATCCTTTTTCATTATGACAAACTTGACTGCATGTGTGGCTGCCAATGGAGCATTCATCTATATCTATTAAATATTTCAAAAACAATACATGTAACGTTTTTTGCCTAATGAATCTTAAATAAAACAAATAAAGCTTGCACTAATAAACAATGGATTATTTAAAAAGAAGGAAATGTTAACACAGTTTGAACCCATGAAATGGTAAGAGAAACTAACTTTAGGTAAAAGCTAAAGCAGAGTCGATGATATGTGGGAAATATAATTAGGGTTAGGAAAATAAATAAAAAATTTCAGTAATTAATAATGCATGTATTAAGGGAGAACTTACATATTTTTTCAAAGTACACAAGTAATGATGGAGGAAGATTAATTCTCATAATGTGCACAAGTTCTAAGTGAAGTAATTTTTAACCAAGATTCCTAACAACCTCAATAAATATTTTATTTGATGTTAAATAAAGTATTGATTATATTTTTTCCATTTGAGGTTATACTTATTGCAATTACAAGTTTAATATTATGTCATTGAATGAGTAGTGGCAGATTGTGGCCTGTTGATTATATGTGGTGCAGAGTTCAGTCTTAATTTCATTTCCCAGTAAGAAACCAAGGAAATACCTTGAGCACTTTACCAGCCTTTACTAACAAAAAAAAAAAATTGTTCAGAAATAGTAGTATATTGTTTAAGAGTGTTGATGATGAGAAAATAACCAACCACTGCATATTCCAGTTCTATTTACATCCAAAATATATCCTTTAAAACAATCACAAGTGACATTAGCCCCTGGATTACAGATTTGTTTACAAACACTACATTGTGAAGTGTATTTTGAATCTGAAGAAATAATAAAATAAATACAAAGTCAGCTATAAATAATTTAACAAAGCAGTGAGTTAGATAACATATTTAAATTTGAATAAGTGGTCACTTTGTTTTAATTATAAAAAAAACAGGTCATTCCCACTAACAGAATGGGCAAAAATAAATCCAAAGTATCAATAAACCATTAAATTACCTAAATGACATGTTATGTTATCATTATTTAAAGAATAATCTTGCAGACAGCTGCAGCCATATCCTCCAGGAGTATTGATACAAAGATGCTGACAAACAGATGGCCTGTAATTACACTCATTTATATCTGTTGGGATAAAATATTGAAGTTATTTGTAATATTTTATCAAAGATAAAAAAAATAAAATATAATACATGAAATTTAGGTACAGAACACAAGTACATACCTCTGCATGTTTTTGAATTTTGATCAAGTATGAAGCCTTTATTACAAGTACAAGTGTAAGAGCCCATCATATTTATACATGTGTGTTCACCACAAATCTTGGGATGGTTTGAACATTCATCGATATCTGATTGTAGACAAATAATAAAAATAGTAAAAGACGTTCGTATAAATGGTTCAAGAACAATGATATCACACTATATATGATTTATAATACTGTGTGTTATTTAAAAGTTTTCAATTGAAAATGCATATTTATGAAGAAAAGCATGTACATAATGTTTCAGCAATCCTAATGATCTATTTATGCATTTTCATTTTTTTAGCCTTGTGATAGTTCAAATAACAAAAGGCTATTATAATATAAAAATAATAATTTAATGTTAAAAATCATGAAGGCCTATAAATTGTATACTTTGTTCCGAATTTCATTAAAGAATTAGCTTTTTATTACAGGGGTCAGCAAACGGCAGTTTTGGTCAACAAGAAATTTCTTCAGGTCAGCAGAAGAAAATATACAAAACCAAATAAAAAGAATTACAGTCCTTTTTGTTAATTTTAAAAAATTTAAATGAAGATACATGATCAAATTCACTGGGACAGAAGAAGTGTAGAATTCATTTGTTTCTGTAGCCATGGTGAGTTAAGGGATTGCGTGGCTAGCACAATGCCCAGTCAGCTATACCTCCCCAAATTAAGTCAGGTACCCTTTGACAACTGGGTAAAACACAAGAGACTTTAAACTTTCATCAGAAAAATTCTCTTGGTTCTCATCTAGAATAGAACCCAGGACACTCAGGTCAACAATCCAACGCTCTAAACAGCTCAACTATCTGCCCCCCCCCCCCAAATACGAGAAAAGATTCAGTGGTTAGTGAGGTTTAACCGCTGTTTATTACAAACAGAAAGTAACTATTACTTCTTAAAAAATGAGCCTTAATAAAACAACATTTTTTTAAAAATTTATATTAATTAAATACAGATTAAAATGCTGCTTATATTTAATTTCATACTCTACACAGCCTGTGGAGGTCATCACAATTAAAGACTAAATGGACATCCTGAACATAAAATACTAGTCTTACATTTACTGTCACAGTAAATGAGGGCTAGTAATAAATGAAAATCATTTTAATAATATTGTTTTAATATATTTTTGGGGCAATGGTAAAAAATTCGCAGCTGTGAGGGTGACTGATCAAAAAAGAAAACAACAACTGGTAAGGTACTGAAAGTTAATTCAATAAGTTATAATAAAAACCCCACTGATGTCAAAGATTTTGTCGCTTTTAAATGCCTATAAAAGAACATGAGCAGATTCACACCTCGATTCTATAGCCTATGTCTGATTTTGTAACGGATGATCGAACTAGGTTTTCTTAAAATACAATTATCGAGAGTTTACCAACACATTTTCCATTCAAAGCTTCGTATCCAGCTAGACAAAGCCCACACGTATACTGAGGTGGGCTAACAGAGTTCAACTCAGTGCAGTTCTGCCCCAGAGAACAAGGATGAATTTCACATGGGCCTTGAAAATTCTTACAATCCGTTCCTGAAATAAAAATATATTTTGACTTAATTCAATGTACAAAAGCTATGCTGTGTAATTTTTCTTTAGCCACACAAAGTAACAATAGCAGAGATGCTTTTTACCAGCATAAGGAGCATTGCAGGCACACTTTAATCTCCAGAAATGGCCGTTAATATAATCCAGGTCATCATTTTCATTAGGCGCACATGTTCCATGATTGTTACAGTCTGAACAAACTCCTATATTTACAGTCACTATTTCACTTGAGGCATTATGGTCATCAACTGCTCTGAGTCTGTTCAAAGAATAAAAAAAACCTATACATAAAAGAAATAGACCACAGAATATATATATATTACATGTATATAGAATGAGTGATCGCTATTTAAAAAGACTTCTAATGTTGACTAAAAATTGATGCAATACTTTGTGTTATTGGCTTTTATGTAGTCATGGAATTTTCCCATAAATAGCAAATTTCGCATATAAAAATACAAATACAGGTTATGAACTTAATTCATTCCATAATTTGGTTCATAACTTGTACATTGAAATCAATGAAATTAATATAATAGGTCTCAAGATAAAAGATTCAATGTTTTGTTTTATTAACATCCGAAAATTTCCCAAGATTATGTATACATCACATCACATATTGGGACGGGTGGCCGAGTGGTGTAGACACTCGACTGTCGACCTGAGAGTCCTGGGTTCGATCCTCAGTGAGAACCATGTGAACTTTTCCAGGCGAAATGTGTTTCAAAGTCATCCCACAAGTCCACCCAGCTTTAAATGGGTACCTGACTTAAGTTGGGTGTTGAGGACCCCTATGAGGGTGCCCTTGGCTTGTCGCTAAGAGTATGAGGGCTGACTCAATGATGACCCGTATTTGTATTTGTGTTTCTACCACACACAGTCTCACCAGCAATTAAACGTAAAACAAGTGACGATGATCAATTCAACAAGTCGTGTGTACAACACCAAGATATATTTTATTTATACAAAGGCACCAGTCCGTAACAGGGATCTGGTGACTTATCATAAGCAAAGATAATCCAAACTGCAGCAAAATAATCCAATATAAAATGAATAAGGGGAACAATGACGTTATCACTAGTTAACTCTCTCTCTCTTTCTATTTCTTTCTCACTTCTCTCAATCAGAGACACATCAATCGACTCTCGGTCGAATGTCTCTCACAAATCGACTCTCTCCTCCGAGATCACGCAGTCGAATGTCGACTGCACACGACTCGGCCCACCGGTCGAATGTCTAAAACTATCTTACATTACTCACATCACTTTTCCCACGTGACCCCTAGCCAATCAATTATAATATCTGTTTATGTCAAATCAGGGGGTGGAGCCTAGATGGGGGGGGGGGAGAAGAAGTACGTCATACCGACAAAGACAGGAGTAACTGGACATCTGTCCTTTGTCTGCGTTTGAACAGGAGTCCAGTGGTCAGAGAGAATCCCGCGAGGAATGTAACGTATTTCTGTCAACCACTGCCCTGTTCACCGAGGAAAGTTATTCTTCCCCGTTCCGCTGACCACCTGCGATATGACGCAATTACGGGGGTGGGGTAAAAAGGGTGGAGAACTTGAGAACGGGAACGTATACTACTATACATGGTATAGCATACGTCTTAATTTACTTAATACTATTAAGTCGGGGGTTGGAATAAAGGGGATGGTTTCGAAAGATTAGTCTTAACCCATGACATTGGGGAAGTAAAGACGGCTGGGCGTTGTGCTAACCACACAATCCCTTCATATGCCGAGGTTATAGAAACTGATGAGTTCTACACTTCATCTCCCCCCATTGCCCGTTAGGGCTAAGGGAACTTTACTTTACATCACATATTAAATAAAGAGGAAGAAAAAAAGCAAATAAAATCAATTGTGGAAAGAACAAACAAACAGATTTAGTCTATCTTTCTTATCAAAAAATTATGGGAAATTGACCACTATTTTTCTTTTCAGAATCATTAAAGTTTTATGAGTTTTTTGTCACTTTTTCTTGATAGCATTATTGGGAATCTTTCTGTACCAAGAAACTATAAAAGGGAAATTTGCTACTTCCTTTGCTGGAGAACCTTACGGAAGTGGGCCATAGCCTTATCATTCATAAGGTTTACTGCCTTGTTAGAAACAGCTTTCTTTGGATGATAGTTCACAATGAAGTCTTTGACATGTGGCTTTCGCTTGTACTGTATGCAGTAGTCTGTCTCCAGCATTAAACCTGAGGCACTGTTCTTTAACCAAGACTAAAAAATCCATTTATGTTATTGTTTGTTACCCGAAAGATTTTTGACTTAGGGCGTTCATAACCAGAGGTTCCCAGGTATATTCAACCTCAAAATAACTGGTTTGTTTGCATCTAGAGGCACTATTCTTTAACCAAGACAAAAAAAAACAATTAATGTTATTGTTTGTTCCCTGAAAGGTTTGTGACTTGGGGCATTTGTAATCAGAGGTTCTCAGGTAGATTCATACCTTATAATTACTGGCTTGTTTGCATCTGGAGTATATTGTAACTGATGATTAGTTACTGATATGCTGGCTTCTGTGTTGTCTTCCATTAGCTCCAGCTTGACATTATGATGATCTGCATCAATGACCTCCACATCAAGCACTGCAGGACTTCCATCATTTACTACCCACAGGCCATTAGCATCCAAATTTAAAATCCTTATGGTGGGTGGATGGTTAACTACAAAAGAAAGATTAAACTGATGTTAATATTTTTATTGTAAATCTAATTGTCTTGTCCAGTATAAGTTTATAAAGACATTGATTTTGAATCATTATTTAAAATCATTACTTATCAAAACATCGCAAAAAAATATATCATCATTAAAAATCTAACTTATAAAAACTGATCAAGCAATATATTGTTTTTTTTAAATCACTGAATATTATCAGGGTTGGATTATGATTAGTGTTGGTCGCAGGCTTGTTACTAAAAAAAAAGGCCAAATAGTGCAAACAATATAGCAAAACATATCACAAATGTGTGCTCAACTGATTAATGAGGTTAATGTTTAATCCAACCCTGAATATAATTAAAAGTATTATTAACCTAGCTAAACTTTATCAAATAAAATCAATATACTTTTAATTAGAAATGAGTTTTCCTTTTCTAAACATTTTTCCTCACATAAACAAAAAGTGTTATCAGATATAAACTTAAATAAAATACAAATCTATCATTTAGAAATACAATAAGAAATACTTAGCAAATATTTTAACATTTTTAAAACTGATATTTAAAAAAAAAGATAAATAATACATTTGTGACTATTTAAATAGCTCATTTAAATTAAATGTATTTTTTTTTTAAGAATATAACAGCTAAGCAAAAACAATACCCTAAATGATTGCTTCAAATAAAAGAAACAGTAAATTTATGTTACCTAAATCTTCAGCTACAGACTTGTATCTGTAATTTAAAGTCCTTGTATTCTCTGCCAAATTTCTATCATGTGTAGCGAAATAATCAAACATGCAAAGTTTATCAGATTGACAGAAAGACATTTCAACTTGACTACTGCTGACGTGACTGGGATACAGAGGTATAAAAGCAGGGTGCAAGTATTGTGCATGACTATCACCATTGAAGTACTTGAAGATAGTACTGGTTGATGATACAGCCCCTAAAATTGTACAAAGTAAACATAATGAATGATTAAGTTAACACATTTATAAAAGCATACTTCAAAATTCATTATAAAAAAAATGAATTCAACTAAAAGATAGAGCATTTTAACATCAATAAGTTATTTTCAAAGGCGTTGTAGTACAGTTGTTATTTTATACACAAGGAAACATATTAGGAAATTTTCGTATATGAATATAGTGATCAGCTAAGAGCCCTAAATACCAAGAGCAGAATATAAATGTAAGATTTTTTTGTATCAATCGAAAAAATTGACAGATGAAGTCAATAGCTATGAGAATGATATACGAATGATATACGAACTACAGCAGATCTAATGGTTTCTCTATTTTCAGCATTGTTTGGACATTAACTGCAGTGAGATCCTCTTTCTGAATATTATTTCAAGTCAGTAGCCAATAAAGAGTCCTTTCTAAAAACCCACCAAAGCCACATCTTGAATAGAGACAGAAATGTAAATGAAGCCTTAGTCTATGGCTTGATCTCGCAAGGTAAATGCAATGTGATGCAGCTAAATTGCCTCACAAGGATTCAAACTCTCAATAAGCACATATGGCTATCACATTATTTAAAACCAATCCAGATTCTGAAACTAATAAGATGAGGCTTGTAATGTTAGGTGAAAGTAAATTTCTTAGGGAAAATGTATGAAAAATCTTAATATTACTTCAAATCATAATGATGGCTGTTGTATAAAAATATATATACATGTACATGTAATATGAATGATAAAAATCCTGTTATCACTGTATAAAATTATTATAAAACTTATGTGAAACCTTTAGGCTTAAATAATATTAAATTAGCATATTTGGTTATGTGATGATAATGCTGGCCATTAAATGTTTATAAAATATTAAATGCTTTTTGAGTAAGCTCATGGCCGTAATTTGCAACCACATTAAGTCTCTAATCGGTTTTAGCATCTGATTAAAAAAAAAGTTTATTCAGATTGCCATGAGAATTCTGTTTAAAAGACAGAAGGCACACTACTAAGAAAAGCAAAGAAGAGAAAGGAAGAAACTGAGTTGAAGGACAGAAAATGGTATGAACACATCCTATCACTAATTACAAAAGTGCTTCACAGGAGATAGTAAATAATAGAAGCTACAGAAGCTAAATAAGTTGCTGAAATCAAATATTGAGAAATAAGTTTTTTTAAATTGATACATCTAAGCAACATCTAAGTGTTAAACATGATTTTAAAAATATTCGTTATAGATTATTTGCATTTTGTTGTCCCTTTTTTGTCTCATCAAAAAATAATGATTGGATGTACTGACAAAGTCATTCAACAGCTGGGATAAAACAGTGCAGTTAAAAGCAAAAAAATCAAATACCATACAGAAAATCTTACTTCTTTTATGTTGCTACTTAATTTATCTATATTGATTATAAGGAAAAAACTATGCAAAGTAATAACTAACTGTCAAATGCCAAACTGTAAATAAAATATTATAGCACTTACAATCCTTGATATATGAATAGATATTTGGATCTGGAGAGTTTGTATGGATGCTTGTACCGTCAGGGTCTTTAAAATCATCGCTGGGAGTCCCACTATAATATCCCAGCAAACCTTTGACCTTTTTATTTAAATGATTCCCAACTTTGACTTCTAGTTCAAGATTCTTTATTCCAACATTTACAGCAAGAGATACCCCTGAAATTAATGATATAGCTAAATAACATAATTACTTCATTTTAAAAAAACTTGAAATCCTCTTATGCTTTAAATAAAGCAAAAGTTTAAAGTATTTAAAGCATAATAAATATGTTAGGTTAAATGTATTATAATGTCATTAAGTCTATCATTGATTTGTAGAACAAAGTGTTTAAAAGTGCAAAAAAAAAATTTATCATCCTGAAAACTTAGATTACATGAAGGTTACTAGAAATTATACGCTATGATTTCTTTATTAAATGATTTTTCATCTTGTTAACCTGTTTTCATTTTGCTTTTATTTAATTATGTATTATATGGAAAGCTATAAAAAAAAATCGTATTTATAGATATGTATTTTCACAGAGTTTATAAATATTTATTAAATTTTGTCTTCACTCAAAGTGTAAAACTATTACCACATGGAAACTTGGCTATGACGAGATCTTTATTTCCTCTCACTTCCCTCAGCACACTAATGTTAGCGTTGGACAATAAAAAATTAGATTCTCTGTAAAAGTCTTCTGTTAAGTTCTTTCCGTTGACCAATATGTTCATTGCTAGTGGTGAAAATAATTTTTTGGAGAGAGAATGCAAAGATAATTGTATTTCATTTTTATCATACAAAATTTATATAATTACCATAGATTACATATGTGGGGGTTACACATTTCCGCGCAGATTTCATATCTCAATGACCCATCTGATTTGGATGCTTCCCTCCCCTCCTTCCTACATTACTGAAGGCTTCTTATTTTTTTTTGTAATATTCCTGCAGGATGGAAGGCACAGGAGCCCTATGAGTGATGTCGTACCAGTGTCCAGTGGTGATGGCACAGGAGCCCTATGAGTGATGTCGTACCAGTGTCCAGTGGCGTTGGCACAGGAGCCGTATGAGTGATGTCGTACCAGTGTCCAGTGGTGTTGGCACAGGAGCCGTATGAGTGATGTCGTACCAGTGTCCTGTGGCGTTGGCACAGAAGCCGTATGAGTGATGTCGTACCAGTGTCCAGTGGTGATGGCACAGGAGCCGTATGAGTGATGTCGTACCAGTGTCCAGTGGCGTTGGCACAGGAGCCCTATGAGTGATGTCGTACCAGTGTCCAGTGGCGTTGGCACAGGAGCCCTATGAGTGATGTTGTACCAGTGTCCAGTGGCGTTGGCACAGGAGCCCTATGAGTGATGTCGTACCAGTGTCCAGTGGCGTTGGCACAGGAGCCCTATGAGTGATGTCGTACCAGTGTCCAGTGGTGATGGCACAGGAGCAGTATGAGTGATGTCGTACCAGTGTCCAGTGGCGTTGGCACAGGAGCCTATGAGTGATGTCGTACCAGTGTCCAGTGGCGTTGGCACAGGAGCCGTATGAGTGATGTCATACCAGTGTCCACTGGCGTTTGCATGGTCCTGACTATGAGAGATATTTCAGCTGTCATTTGCTACAACTTTTGTTGTGGCTTGACAATGGAGATGAAGCCTGGTTCTTTAACAACCCTGAAACGAAGAAACAGTTTATGATCTGGTCAATGAAGGGAGTGCCTAGTTTCAGCCAAAAAAGTCATGATTGCTGCCATCCCTCTGGAACCAAATGGGAAAGCATACTAGTATCATGAGAAGTGCCTGCCAGAAGTTATGGATGGGATTCATAGGTGTCACTACATGGTGCCCTTCAAGAAGCGGTGGTCCAACCACAACAGCGTTCCAGCCCACAATGCAAAGTCTACGGTCCATGGCCGGGTAGGATATAGCCTGAATTTCTTGACCCCATCATCCTATTACCTTGACCTGGCCACCTGTGACTTTTGGCTCTTTCCAAGGCTGAATGAGCCCTTGAGAGGCAGCCGCCTTGCAATCAAGGATCAGCTTGTTGTTGTTGTTATGTGCGAGCTATAAAGTTTCACAGCTAAGGATTTTAAGGCCTGTTTTGACTCATGAATAAAAAGAACTGAGAAGGGTGTACAAATTGGCAGAGATTACATTGAGAATGTGTCGTCCTAGCCTCCAAGCCACTGAACATTAGAAAAATGTTGAAGAAAAT
This sequence comes from Bulinus truncatus, assembly GCA_021962125.1. NCBI lineage: Eukaryota > Metazoa > Mollusca > Gastropoda > Planorbidae > Bulinus > Bulinus truncatus. The sequence goes on along the minus strand of JAGDYQ010000003.1, from coordinate 15,953,386 downwards.
CTCTGATGTTCAGATTATTGTAAGTCTGTACAGAAATATGTAACCCTAAGTATTAAACAAACTGAGTGATCACTATCCTCTAATATTGGCTTAAAAAATGCCTTATTTTCTTATTATTGGGTCTCTTTTAACTATTTTTTTTCTATTTCAAATTCTTTTAAGCCAAAAAAATCTATTAAAAAGTTGTTTTTTTTGCTTTAAATGTACATGTTTTATAAAGCCTTATTATATTAAAAAAATTAACAATTCATATATTAAGTTATGTTTTTAAACAATTATATTTAAAGTTATATCTGACTTGAAATACTAATATTAGGCGAATAGAAAATACTGATATAAAATAGCAAAAGTAAAAGTTCATTAGAATATTAATAAATGATAGATATTTCTGAATAATACAATTACAGATGCCAGATGCAGAGAGTTCCACTTGAAAATGGCTGTGGTATTTTTCCTGGGCAGCGAAACCAATAAATATTGTGGCATTAGCAGGTCTAGAATTTACTGTTTGTACTCTTTCTGTTCTGGCCTGATAATGAAGATTTGAATTAGGTAAAAATATGTTAATTTTTATTATTTTTTACCTTACTTTAAAAACTAATGCAGTGAATTATTATGATATAGATACATTCTGATAATTAAACCTGTAAAGAAAATTCTCCTCCATCGACTTCCATCAATATAAACTCTCCCCAACCATTCATTGAATAAGTCAGACCATCAAAAGTAATAATATGTGGATCTCCAAATGCATAAGCTTCCAAGGATTGAAAAAAAAATATAAAATAATATTTATGAATTAATTGGTACTAAGAATACTTTTTTTTTTGTTCTATGATAATATTGTGTCAATTAATGGTGTAACTTACAAATAAGTTATGGCAAAGAAAACTAGAATATAAAAAAGTATTCTCAAAAGTGATGCACAAATTACACAGTGAAAAAAAAAACCCATCAAACTAATAGTTGATACATGTATAAACGTATTGGAAGAATTAGAAGATAATAAACTGCATTGAAACTAATTCTAAACAAATAAAATAAATATAAACATTATGTTCATTTTTATCTTACCATTAGCAAAACTATGATGACTTGAGCAGTTGTTATTCTGCAAGATTCTATAAAACTGATCACATTTACTTTTGGGTGCATTATGACAGCATGTATCATGAGCCAAAATATTGTCAAGAGCTTCAGTGCCTATCCAGGGATCCTTGCTCAGCAAATGACCCCAAATGTAGAGGGAATTTTTTTGTTTCAACTGCCATTCTCGTTCATTGGATATCCTATAGCAGCACAGCTGTTAATAAAGTGTTTTGAATATTTTTCAATGCCAAAATTTTTGATAAAGCAAAATAAACTGCTGCAATGGATTGTATTGAGAAAAAGAAATCATTACACATAGGCATAGCACATACATATCAAATGAACAATTACTGAAATATGGCTATGGTATGTATATATAAATGAGGGTCAAATGGCTGAGTGGTGTAAAGCATTCAAATATCGACCTGAGAGTCTTGGATTTGATCCTCTGTGAGAGCCAAGGACATTTTTCCAGGTCCTCGTGGAAGTTGGTTAAAATTCCATAAATGATAAAGCCCATCCAGCTTAAATGGATACCTGACTTAAGTTGGGGAAGTATTGGTGGGGGGGGGGCTTAGCATTGTGCTAACCACACAAATCTTTTAAATGGAATACTACACTTCATCTGCCCAGATGGCCCTTTAGTTCTAAAGGAACTTTATGTATATATCATTGAATCTAAGGTTACTACTAGTAGATTAAGGTGGAGGAGGGAGAGGTGTGGGGACCAAGGTAGTACACTTCTCCTTCAGACTTATTGAATATAAGGTGATCTTATATGTATTTTCCATTGTCATACCTTCCCCATTTCTCCTTATAGCGACAAGCAAAACTCATGCACTGTAGGAGATGTGATATATAACCAATGCCTGATCATTGATACTTTTATAGTTTTTCACATATTAGGCCTATTAAACTAATATTTTTATTTATTTTCTAATTTAATCCTTTGAAGGAATGAAAGCACGACAATGTAACCACACCTGAAGAGGTTACCTAGAGTTGGGGGGGGGGGGTCAGAATTTGAAAGTCCCATTAAATATTAAGTACATTATCTTATGTCATGGAGTCGAATAACAAAATACAGGGGGCCCCCAAAGAAGCAAAGCCCCCCCCCCACCCGTACACCTGATAAATGTGGACGTTTAGTATTCTTTATACATTTTTTTTTTTTTGGGGGGGGTTAATGCCTACTGACGGCCTTCTTTATATCTGATTTAAAATCGAATCAATGTATTTAATACGATTGCTAGTAAATTAACAAACCCTGTTTGTCTGAGTTCCATTGAATAGCTTAGTTTTTGCTACTTGACTAATAATATAACAGTGTATGTCCTGGTTTTCTCCCTGCTTGTGGTACAATTCCCATTCAAACCCCATTCTGTCAAGTGAGCAAGGACATTGAAGTAAAGATTGACTCTCTTTTTTGAAGTTTATGTTATTTAAAAGCTGACTATCTTGACACAGAAATCTTTGACACCTTTCTGCTTGACTATTAACACGTCCCACAAGAAAAGACCAAACACCGACAATACCTAAAATGTAATATATTTTTAAAAGTTAATAATATTATAAAGCAAGTTAAAGTAATAAACAAAACTGTTTTATTTTTTTATGTGAAAAATAAATCAATCAATCATCTAATGTAGGCTCTACCATAACGGTAAGAAATCAAATACGACACCGTGAATACGGAGACCCCCCCCCCCCCCCCCCATTTACTAAAAAGAGTAACATGCTGAAATGTATCTGCATACTTTTTTTCTTTAAAGTCTTTTTCGCTGACCTTTCTCACTTTCAGTTAAGTATCAAATATTCAGTATCCACCCTCAGCATGTCAAAGCGATGGTCTACATTCTACAAACACTGTGACTCTGGTGCGATTCGCGACCCACTGTTAAATTTGTTTACTTTTGCAACTCATTTGTATCGAAAAAAAAAGCCTTAAGATTTAGCCAACCACTGTGTGTCAGCTATCAACCAGCCAGCGAGTTTCCACATTTTGAGAATATTTCACCTAAATCATGCCTATCTCAGAGTTCACCCACTGCTACTCAAGAAATTTAGCAAATTCAAACGACGTTTTTTTAGAAGTTTTTCTGCCCGCCGACCCAAATTTAGTTTCATATGTGCTCTAGACCGTTATGTAAAGACAATTTTAAATCTGAACTGACAATTTGCTTGTGATTTGTTCCTATCACATTCCTATAACATTGTTCCTTCTCAAAAAATCTGTAGCTTAGACTTAATTCTTTGATCAATTAAGTTTCTGAATAATGAAAGTTAATATATGCAGATCTAATAGTCATTTCGAAAAACTTATAAGATTACAAGTAGACCTATTTATAAACAACTTCGAAGTTGTACTTTGTTTTGTTCTTTTCGTTCGAAATTCTGTTTTAAGGGAAGATTTTGGCGCCCCTGAGAAGTGTCCGCCCGGGTGTTTTGCACCCTCTTGCACCATAGTACGGTGGGGCCCTGATAATGGGTACTATAGGTCTTCTATGGTCCAGCAAACAAATGGTCTATTCTGTTGCCAAATTAAAATTTTAATATCCTTCACCCATTGGGTATGTGGAAGTTGACATCTTTTTAGGTTTAAACTGTAGGCCTATATGTAACGCCGTCTTTTGAAATACAAACAAGCCAACACAACACCACTCCCTCGGTAAAGTCACTAAACGATTCACTGTAAGGAATCGTATCACTAATTAAAATATTTTGTCCCCATTCCTTTGTCCGGAGTGTTGACAACCGAAGGGTCGCACGTGTAAAACAAAACCTGTGCGTTAGGTGCAACTGTGTTTGATAACGTTTGTTTTTCTTTCATCTACTAGCAGATAAACCAAAAGCACCAGCCTGTGTTTCCTGTTACTGTGTCCAGCATGGAGACATACAGTGAGTCAATGTTGGGAAGGTTGGTTACGTCACTCCCTGAGAATCCAATATTTATTACCCGGCCAGGGACGTAGTTCCACGTCATCTCTCCATGTTTGTAGATGTACAGGACATAGGACATCTTCTCTTCTGATGGACATAAAAGTAAAAAATGACATGAAATGACAATATTGGTAGATGCACATGTGCTTTATGTAACAATCAATGACTTTATTTTGTGATTTCTTTATCTGAGATCATATATGACTTAATTTGTAAATACCATGAGGCTTACTACGATAACAGTTAGATTTAGACAACAGTAGCTTTTAATAAAGTACCTGATAGTATGCCCTGATGACCTTTTATCCACCCACTAATAAAAACTGTTTGAAATGTGTTCTGCTCAACTTGCTAGAATAAATCAAAAATTATTTTTTTTAGTAGCCCTATTTAATTTTACCATAAAAGATTTAGATTTTTGAAACCCTTTTGAACCATTTTGCTTGGTACTAAAACTAAAAATAGTGTACAAATAAACAAAACGGATAATGGGGCCCACAGATCTCAAAGGGCCCCGTGAAGTTCATGGGGTTCCATCAAGTTTTCGGGAGAGGGTGTCCATGACGCCGATGGCCCCCCCCCAACTTTTTTACAGCTATTAACATTCTTCCCCCAATGACATCTACATCTTCGTATCTATATGTGGTCATTTATTATCTATATGTGGTCATTTATTATCTATATGTGGTCATTTATTATCTATATGTGGTCATTTATTATCTATATGTGGTCATTTATTATCTATATGTGGTCATTTATATCTATATGTGGTCATTTATTATCTATATGTGGTCATTTATTATCTATATGTAGTCATTTATTATCTATATGTGGTCATTTATTATCTATATGTGGTCAAGTATTATCTATATGTAGTCATTTATTATCTATATGTGGTCATTTATTATCTATATGTGGTCATTTATTATCTATATGTGGTCATTTATTTTCTATATTTAGTCATTTATTATTTATATGTGGTCATTTATTATCTATATGTGGTCATTTATTATCTATATGTGGTCATTTATTATCTATATGTAGTCATTTATTATCTATATGTGGTCATTTATTATCTATATGTGGTCAAGTATTATCTATATGTAGTCATTTATTATCTATATGTGGTCATTTATTATCTATATGTAGTCATTTATTATCTATATGTGGTCATTTATTTTCTATATTTAGTCATTTATTATCTATATGTAGTCATTTATTATTTATATGTGGTCATTTATTATCTATATGTGGTCATTTATTATCTATATGTGGTCATTTATTATCTATATGTAGTCATTTATTATCTATATGTAGTCATTTATTATCTATATGTAGTCATTTATTTTCTATATGTAGTCATTTATTATCTATATGGAGTCATTTATTATCTATATGTAGTCATTTGTTATCTATACGTAGTCATTTATTATATATATGTAGTCATTTATTCACCATTGTTGGAGATAAACAAACTAAGTTTCTTAATACCAGGGGCCCAATGTCCTAATGGAAGATCGTTTTAATTAATATTATATTAAAAAAATAATCTGAAAAAAATCATTGTATATTTTTTTTTTCGGTAGTTAAATTAAATAATAAAATAAATATAAGTTAATTTTGAAATGATTCTTATAAAGCAACGGAATTTAGTTATTTAAATATAATACGCACACATACACACACACACACACACACAGATATATATATATATATATATATATGTCATACGTAAGCTTTATATATAATAGATATATTGTATATATTACGTCGACTTACTCCAGGTTTAGAGAAATCGGAAAACGGTTTGACGTGAGACCAAGTGACCACCAGTACTGAGTCGACCTGAAAGTCAGATAATCCGTGATACCTAATGACGTCTTGTCTTGCTTTATTTATGACCTGATCTTGAACAGAATTTGGTTGACCAGTGGTTGTTGCACCAGATGGAATAGATGGACCACCACAGTTTTCATAAAGGCTATAGGAAACCTGACCTAGATTATAGCATTAAATATATATAAATTAAAAATGTTCAAAGTAATGAAGATAAAAATGTATTCTGAATCTCAGCACATAAGAAAAAATATGTTTTTAAGGACTATTGTAACTTATGTACATGTACATCAGGCTGATAGTAGATGTCGTAGTGGTACTAACACTAGTAGATGTCGTAGTGGTACAGACTATAGTAGATGTCGTAGTGGTACTAACTCTTGTAGATGTCGTAGTGGTACTAACTCTAGTAGATGTCTTAGTGGTACTAACTCTAGTAGATGTCTTAGTGGTACTAACTCTAGTCACCACTCTGGTTGGCCCGGCGGCAGATAATGCTACCAAGTTTGATTTGTTTACCAAAGAGGTGGGCCAATAGTTAGAACGCCGGCCACGATGGTTATTGAAATTTTACTCAAGGTCGTATTTAAAGTAGGCAAATAGATGGATGGGGTCTTAATATGAAATTGTTAAAGTTTAATTACGATAAGTGTTTGTATATATTAGACAAATATAATGTGTATTAGTAATTGTTACTCTGTACAGAGCCGTAGCTCTGTATATTGAATGTATTAGAATTTCAATAAATCGTATACTAGTAGATTTCTTTTAAAACGTCTAATGTGACATCACTTGAACAGTCTTCCAGTTGCTTCAAATTTATTCTTCAAAATTATGGGGAAACATAAAATCTAGAAATGTCTATGAACATCTTTATATTTTAGTGCATTAGAGAAATGTTAAAATCATTAGAGTCAGTTTAGGAAAGTATTAAACTAAAAATAGTCAAGCTCTGTTTTTCCTTTCTGTACTTTCTACCTCTGACATTTCTTAATAATTTTGCTTCATATTAAATGGAGAAATATGAACTTTCAAAATCGATCTAAGTTAGTAGGCCTACAGTATAAAACAAAATCAGAATGTACCTTCATCAGGTATAATATCGGCCCAATATGGGGCTAAAAGACTCTGATTCATAGAAAAAGCGAATTGCAGATCTGGACTTCCAGATATTCGTACTGTTTTATCCTCACTAAAATAAACGATTCCATTGGTCAAAACCTAAAAAAAAAACAAAATCACAAATTATATTTCTTAACACCAGCAGGAAATTTTGACGATACGATATTGAAATAAATTAATGCTTTGCAGAAAATAAACCGTTTTTTATTTGAATTTACAGCATATTAAAGAAAAAAAATTCCAAAGAAAAATAAATTATAGAGTACATGTACTCACAAATGCTGTAGAATACAATCTGTGGCCGACCGGTACTTCTGATGTAAAAACAATAGGATTGCTGACGTAGATTGTTCCATTATTTAGCTCGGCGTAGAGATTTGTCGAGTTGACAGTCTGTTGCCTGGTTAGATCAGCTGGGTATGGTGTGTCTGTATTGTATGAGAACAATAGTACAAATGACAGTCTGTTGCCTGGTTAGATCAGCTGGATATAGTGTGTCTGTATTGTATGAGAACAATAGTACAAATGACAGTCTGTTGCCTGGTTAGATCAGCTGGATATAGTGTGTCTGTATTGTATGAGAACAATAGTACAAATGTCAGTCTGTTGCCTGGTTAGATCAGCTGGGTATAGTGTGTCTGTATTGTATGAGAACAATAGTACAAATAGCGGCATATCAAGGAGTGGGCGATTCACCTTGGGCGAAATTTAATATTTTCCCGTTACTTATGGGCGGCATTATTGGCAGAATTTCAGTAATTTTTAAAGACTTTTTAACATAGGCATGGGGTAGCATTTTCAAAATAAATAATTAACTTAAGCAAAAGTATCTTTTGTATCTTTTGTATTCATGAAATGATAAAATTATAGAATCAAAATATTATCGGTTTAACATGTCTTCAAACTCAATTCATTGCTAAATAAAACAAGGTAGACTGGAAGTAATCTATAATTTTATTACATGTATTGATAAACTGCAGTATAGATCAATGAAATAAGTGAATCCATATTAGGGCTCAAGTCTTTTTCAATCAATAAAAAATTTGTATGATCCTATACATTATTGTAATAAACTTTAATAAACTCTTTTTTTTCTCATATGTCTTACAACAGTAATGTAATTTTCTTTTAAAATTATAAGTAAGGTTAAAAAAATAATAGTCTATATAACTTTTCTTGTTCGTAAAAAATGAAATCAGTGAAATTTTCCATCAGAAACAAAGTGCTAATTTTAAAGTCCTTATATGTGCAATTAGAAAAAAACAATTCTAGATAAATCTGTAGTCATTACATTATATTTTTTAATATATACACGGATAAAAATAGATTTGAAATGCAAACATTATTGATTGTATAACTGAAGAAACAGAGATACATAGCTCTTCAGTAACCCATAGGCAAAGTAAACGACAAAAATAATAACAACTAATAATGATGGGAGTGAGGGCTTAGTTGCGATTTGATTCTGAGCCTAATGCATGTTAAGGCCAAGGCATGCTAGCCGGTCATTGTCAGACATCTGCCGCCAATGTGAAAATCGGCTGGGCGCGACCGGCCAATTTCGAATTGATGATGTGGACAGAATCGTAGGATAGAGATATCAATTGTGAACTCTTTGAATGTGGAAAAACTATAAACCAATATACGTTTATTGCAAACAGATTTACCACTTGACGTTGCTGACTGCCTTAACATGTTTTCAACAGATTTGCCTGCAATTATATTGTATTCATCGGAATAAGAACCAAAAACTTGCTTTAATTTGTAGGTTATAAATGGTTATCATATGACCGGTAGGATAGGATTAAAACCTCAACGTAAGAAAACTCCCCGGAATTTATTAAAAGAGAATTTTTTTTTTGCACTGCCACTGCTAGCACGAAAGGGTGTCGTTTGACTGCCACACCTGTCTTATTTGCGGTGTTGATGCATGTCTGCCATGCCTACAGAGCGGCTGTCTAATTGTGCCCACTATATTTTCCGCCATTCCAGAATTAATGGTTTTTAACACTTTCTCAGACTGGCCAGATTAGCTGGGTGTGTATACTGCCGATCGGCAAGAATGGCAAGGCATGAGTTTTTCCTGCAACACAGACAGAGGGGATGGTATAGTGTTCTTAATCCCCCTCCCCCACTAGGAATGGCAGGCTGCAACAGTGTGCTTGAGTGGGTCAGAGTGTACGGGTGTTGTGTGCCTACCACATCTGCCACCACCGCCAGCTGTGAATACTATGGTCTCGGATTATCCTAATTGACCACAGTACCACCACCGTCGCAAACGTTTCTTTTCCAGGCCAGGTCCAAAGATCGATGATTCCCACAGATAATGGTATTTCTCCTAGACCAGGTTAGCCAAATGGCTAAGACCCATGATAGTGCAGGAATTACACTTTGATCTTACCCAAAAAGCCTAGAACCGATCTACAAAATTGAAAGCTATAACATAGAGCCACCTCTGTTTTAGATTTTAAAACATAATGGTCTAGGGCCAACACAATCCTAAGAACGGCCATGAGTATATAAATATAACATTATCAGATAAATAAATGATACATTACAGTAGGCGAGATTATTTAGAAAATATGTCAATTTAAATAACAAAAAAATAACAAATCATAAATAAGGTCTTGGCAAAATAAAAGTCCCAACAGGGTGGGGGGGGGGGTCTGCTTAGAAGTCAAAATCCTGGGGGGGGGTACCTAGTTTTGTTTATCTATAAGAACAACACTTACAACAGTACATAAAACCTTTTACACAATCAATCAGCAGATCCAATCTTAAGTAGCAATAATCGAGACAGTGTTTATGATAAGATAAACTGTGTCCGTATTTTGTTTAAACAAGTCTAGTTTGATTTGTTTCATTGAATTCTTACCTGAGTATACACATGAAAGTCCACCAATCCAAACGAAAATGAAAAAAAATCCACTATTCATTATTAAAATCTACATCAATCTCAATCCAGACTTAATTTTTATAAACGAAAGGATATCAGCAGTCAACAATAGAAATCTGCTTCGAAGAGGCCAAAAAAAAAGTGGAAGGGTATTGAGAGAAACAGATACGAATCAAAACATTGATCTAATTACTCAATTGTAGCTTCCAATCACTGAAATATTACATTAACCAACTTTGCATTCTGAGAGCTAAATGCTACGCTATCTGTTCCTATTGTATATGTGACCAAGGAACCTCGTTATCTTTGCCTTATTCAGATATCATTCTTAATTGTTTGGACTTTAAAAAAAAAACCCAGTGATCTCCAAATTCTAAATGTAGTTCTACATCTCTGTCTTTCAATGATGTGACAAGGCTGTTTGAAAAAATCTGGCTCAAAGCCATTTTTTAGTAGACTAAACAAAAAAAAATCTGGCTCAAAGACATTTTTTAGTAGACTAAACAAAAAAAATCTGGCTCAAAGAAGTTTTTTAGTAGATTAAACAAAAAAAAATCTGGCTCAAAGACATTTTTTAGTAGACTAAACAAAAAAAATCTGGCTCAAAGACATTTTTTAGTAGACTAAACAAAAAAAATCTGGCTCAAAGACATTTTTTAGTAGACTAAACAAAAAAAAATCTGGCTCAAAGACATTTTTTAGTAGACTAAACAAAAAAAAAACGTAAGAAAACAAAAGATTTATCTCCCTCATTGCAAGAGATATATCGCCAGTAAGAGGATACATACAGCACATCTAAGACCCGGCTTAGGGAAAGATTCTCAAAACACCAATTTTACTACAAAGGTGCCCAAAAATATATTATGCGCCTCGATCAACCTCAATCCGACTCTGTTCTGATTTGATAGTTTTAGTAGACAATTCAGCTTAACACCACTCCTTTATGTTAAGTTTTCAAAATGTAATACACGTTTTGATTGGACTAAAAACACATTGAAGAAAGTGTGGATAATATAAACAAAACAATTCTTATGTGACTAATAGTAAACCTGATCCCAAATCGATAAATTTGTGTATGTGTGTGTGTGTGTGTGTGTGTGTGTGCTTGTGTTCTAAAAAGTAAGTTAATAATAATGCTCCTTCAAAGGAGACATATGATGGTTTTGAGGAAAGGAGGGGGGGGGAGGTATTTTCGAAATTTTCAGTTTTCTATCTCATTCTTAAGAAGTTTTGTTTGTTTTTTTAATTTTTTAAAATTTCGTGATTTTTTTCTACTTAAGTGTTCATTCCGAAAAAATGTTTTTCTGCCAGGCTTTTCTATGGGAAGGCAAACTCACTCCATTTTAATTTACTATCTGATGTTATAGGGGTCCGGCCTCACCCCATTAATTTTCTTATCAGCATGATGTTTTAGGGGTTTAACTTCACCCCATTTCATTTTCTTATCAACACGATGTTATAGGGTTTAACTTCACCCATTACATTTTCTTATCAACACGATGTTATAGGGTTTAACTTCACCCAATCGCATTTTCTTATCAACATGATGTTATAGGGTTTAACTTCACCCAATCGCATTTTCTTATCAACATGATGTTATAGGAGTCCTGCAACACCCCATTACAACAACACAATGTGTCGAAGTGCACATGTCACATCAGACGAAGTGTCACTCGTGGCTCGGGTTGCATGATTATAACAGACCGGTTATCTTTGTTTAAATGGCGCCAGTATCTGATAAAACACAATAGCTTCCTTTTTCAGTCTTAAATATCACAATATGTTATCTTTGTTACATAGCTCATTTTTTTCCCTTGGTCTATCTATTACTAGTGTCCTTTAAACTGTTTTAATTATTTAATAACTAATTAATACATGTGTAGTTGCGTACATAATTGCTTTTGTTGGCATATTTGTATACGGTGTTTAACTTTATCAATTGTCTTGTATCTCTTAGATATAATAAATGTTTAAACTTCATTTCTATCTGCCTGTAACATTACCCTGAAATAAAATACACATTATGTTTTTTAACAGTTTCTGTAATGCGAGCTTTACAAGATGGCATTTCACAGAAACACTGACAGATAGCCTATAACAGTGGTTGTATCGCAAGTTTGACATAAATTGATATCAAACTGTGAATGTGCCTTTCGTCCTATTATCTTAATAAACAGTATTGCTTTAAATAAGATTAAAAAAACTTTTTGTGTTGTGGTGGATACAGCCCCGTAGCGTGAAAATTCTACAGCAGGGGCCAGGCATTCTATAGCAGGGGCCAAGCATTCTACAGCAGGGGCCAGGCATTCTACAGCAGGGGCCAAGAATTCTACAGCAGGGGCCAGGCAATAACAGTGGGGGGCCAGGTAATACATTTTACTAAGTAAAGCGTATAAGCAGAGGGGGGGGGGGCAGACAAAAATGTTAGTATATAAATAATGGGCAGATTTGATTTCTTCCGTGAATTAATGAATATTCATGGTCAGTTTCAATGTATAATGTTAAAGCCATAGACCAAAGTTCGGCCAGTTCCCTAATTGGTCGGCCATTTCGCACTTTGGCTGATGTGTGTGGCCAGTATCCAATGTACTATTTGATTATGATTACATTATACAAACACACAGAGTCTTCCATAACGTTTTTCTTCCGACTTTGGCCGATGGCCCCATGCCATTTCGTAAACCGGGTGGCCAAACCATGAAACCTAGAAAATAACGGACATTGGCGTGATGCAATATTGGCCACTTCCTGATTTGGCCGGCCGATTTGCGATTTGGCCGATTTTGAGCTTTGGCCGTATCATACACATTTGATACGTTATTAATAAGGATATATAAAGAAACAGTTTATATCAGTGCTCTATTTTCTAAAAAAAAAACAACTGAAGTACCCTCACTCCTGTTTATGTCCGTGGTGTCATAAAGAAATAACACGGAAAATAAAGTGCAGTAAACAGTACATTTGTGAATACATCAAAGAAATATAATTCCAAGGTAAAATCTGTCAAGTTTTATTAACTATGCCGGCCACTAATATACTGAACGACAATCTGTCAGGTCTTACAGCAACTTCCAAAATCTTCTCATGATTTCATCCGACAAATCGTCTCACTTTCTTTTCCTGCTTTGACAATCAACAGCTGAATTTCTTCCTCTAAGTAACCAAGAATCAACGTACTTTGAAGGATTGAAAAATGTGAGATGTGGACCCACCGATCTGATGAATAACAGTGATGAAACTGCTTTTAAACAAGTACTAAAACCAAACATTCCAGGCAGTAATATACTATATACGAAAGTTTACGGAAAGGTGTCGGAACGCCGTTCCGATGTCGTTCCACCAGAAAAAAAAGCTCTGGTTTATATATATATATATATATATATATATATATATATATATATATAGAGAGAGAGAGAGAGAGAGAGAGGGGCATGTATTCTAAACGATGTGTACAATGCTTTTTTGTAAACATGACATATTGGGTATAGAATAGGTCTATACAAAAAAAAAACAACAACAATGAAATACATTTTTTTAATATGATGGGCAAGTATCAATGTTTTTTGTGTAGTTTCTGCATTTTGTAAAAGTGCATTTTCTACACATACTGAAACTAAAAAGTTACATCTAACTGAGATAAAGATTATTACCACTATAATACTATTTACAAACTTCATGGAATCTTTAAAAAAATATAAACAGTATTATGCCTGAAATTTTTTTTTAACTAGCAAATATAATTTCTAAGTCATATTTAGACAAAATAATAAACGATTTTAAGCATGTAACGCTACATTTCCTCAATATTATTTAAACATCATTGAATTATATTTTGGTGCATACTTAATATTATGTATGAAAAGTTACTGTAAGGAGAGCTTATCTCTAGATTCTACATGATGTGAAACATAGTTTTAGTGCCCTTTATAATACCACAACCGAACTTCTTACCGTAAAGTCAACTTTAAAGAAACAGATATGCCCCCCGAAGTAGTGGGCCGTTGATCGTATAGACAGCACTACATATAACGATTTGTAAACCCCCCATGTCAGTGTTGAGATCATAATAAACAACGGTAAAATATTTTCACATGAACGAGAAATAAATGTACTCATCTAGTACAGTGCTTCTCAAACCTTTTTGAAGTCACGTCCCCCTTGGAACGCCAATCAATATGTCGCGGCCCCCCCTATTTTTTTTTTGCTTTAGATTGCTTAAATTTATAATTTTTCGAAATTCCACGGCCCCCCACTTTGAGAAGCACTCATCTAGTATCTAACTTTAAACATGATGCAACAATTTATCGTTTCTTTTAAACATGTAGGCCTACAAATTAATTTGCTTAATGACAATTAATTTGTCTCGAAATTATGATTATTTTTGTTTCCAACAACCGATTCATGTTAATGTAAAAATAAAATACTTTTACCTTTGTTTTTTGTCTAATTTTTTTTCTTTGAATAAGCGGAAGATCAACTCTCAACAAGAATAAAATAAAATAAAATGTAATTCTCTTGCATTGATTTTCTGCTATTGTAAAGAAATTCGATTTGACTTGATTACATTTTGTTAATACGCCATTTTTTGTATATGTTAGCTGCGCCAATACTCACGTGGATATGTCTGTCCGATGTAAATTGACCTCAACAGTTTCATCATAGGAACGAGATGCACACTTTGAACTCTGTTGACACTTTCGATACATCATTCACGTGATTCGGTGAGTAAAGGGTTAATATATTCATAGCCGGCAAAGTAGACTTGACAACAAAGACCGAGAGAGAAAATTTGACTGAGCAGAAATTCATGTACGCTCAATCCAAGAGGCGTTCAATGTATCAGCTGAGACAGCAGCAGAAAGATTCCAGTTATACACTTTAAATCTTCTTCTCTAGGTATATATATATATATATATATATATATATATATATATATATATATATATTATTTCTGTGATGTCCTGGCTTTGGATAATAAAACTACGTGATTTGATACTTTACGATTGTATTTTGTTGTTCCGTACTTTACTGTGTAAGTTCCTCATTGCCAGATTTCACAGTCACTGAAAATGATTCCATGTTATTTTTATCAAGTCTTTCTTTATTGTGGTTAATTGATCATCGACCATCCAATTTTTCTTATGTTTTTTTTTTTTAACTGACAAATTTATATGAAAAAGAATGTTGATTTATTACTTAATTTCTACACAAGTAGAATTTTTGAGACATTCTAAAGACATCTGTTTTTTAAAATAATAGTGTCTACATTTGTGTTATAGCAATAGTATTTTAAAATAATAATGTCTTCATTTGTGTTATAGCAATAGTATTTTAAAATAATAGTGTCTACATTTGTGTTATAGCAATAGTATTTTAAAATAATAGTGTCTACATTTGTGTTATAGCAATAGTATTTTAAAATAATATTGTCTTCATTTGTGTTATAGCAATAGTATTTTAAAATAATAGTGTCTACATTTGTGTTATAGCAATAGTATTTTAAAATAATAATGTCTACATTTGTGTTATAGAAATAGTATTTTAAAATAATAATGTCTACATTTGTGTTATAGCAATAGTATTTTAAAATAATAATGTCTACATTTGTGTTATAGCAATAGTATAATAAAATAATAATGTCTACATTTGTGTTATAGCTATAGTACTGTAAAATAATGTCTACACTTGTGTTCAATCAATAGTATTGTAAAATAATAATGTCTACACTTGTGTTAAAGCAATAGTACTTTAAAATATCTAAATGAAATTAATTTTTAAAGTTTTCTTTATTAGACAACAAATTAAAATTCGAATATGGCTTTACTTTTCATGCAAATGTACATTTTTCATTTAGATTTTGTTGCTCGAAAAACTAGAGGTTTTACTGTAGTTGTACTTAAACACACACAAAACTTGGATGGGTTCGTGTGGTAAAGCGGTCGTTTGTCGAACTGAGAGACCCTGGTTTGACCTCTGTTGAGGACTGATAGATATTTCAGGTATTGGCTTTAGTTCCCTCTATATATTCCGTGGTGCCTCTAAGGCCATTTCACTATCGGTTATATTGGTGTTTAAAGAAGGGCTCCATAAATCACCCCATTAGTGGTTTATGTAGGATCTATGAGCTAAACATCTCATCCTTACAGTGACTTCACACACACACAGACACACACACACACACACTCACACAAGATTTACAAATACACAACACATTACGAAAGTTTAAAAAAAAATCTTTTGAAAGAATATCATGTTTCAAGTATTCTTACATATCATTAGTATTTTCAAGTACTCTGATAAACAACACTATTTGAAGTAAGGTAAAGAATGCTTCGCTTTTTAGGTAGCCTAATAAATTACTGTTTATGTTTTTATAGCATCTTAATAAATCATAGGCTATATTTTCAACTTTCGCATAATTAATACGTTTTCAACTATCATAGTGAGTTGTATATATCTTCAAGTACCATAATAAATTATATGTTTTTCAAGTATCCTTTTAAATCATACATTTTTGCTCACTTTTATTAAGACGCAGCATTAGAACAACATTGAAATGTACTCACTGGAAATTTGTTACACAAAAACAAAGTATTGTGGTCGTTCGACGGCAGACATAAAGTCAGCTCGATCAGACATTACCCCGACCCCTGGCTACTAATCACACTAATGCCCGTTGCCCGTGGGAGATGTCACCGATGCACCTCGTCGTACAAACCCATTGCCGTTGATGTCTGAGAAGGGCTGGCGTTGGTGGTAGGGTTGAAAGAGACAATCTGATGGTAGCCTATTTATTGCAATGAGTGATAAATATGTCTTGTATGTAGTCATACCTCGGTTATCGTTGTCTTCAGTTATCGCGAGACTCAGTTTTCGTGTATTGTTTTATCGAATTACGATTACGTTTTTGTTTATTGATTGATTACGTTTTTCATTGTTGATTGATTACGCTTTTGTTTGCTGATTGATTACGTTTTTGTTTGTCGATTGATTACGTTTTTGTTTGTGGATTGATTACGTTTTTGTTTGCTGATTGATTACGTTTTTGTTTGTTGATTGATTACGTTTTTGTTTGTCGATTGATTACGTTTTTGTTTGTTGATTGATTACGTTTTTGTTTGCTGATTGATTACGTTTTTGTTTGTCGATTGATTCAGTTTTCGTCAATCATCCTCTAGATCTTGATGCAGATCCCCCCTCTCCTTATGTTTACCCATTTAAACAGCAAGTTACCCCCCTCCCCCTTATCCTCCCAAATCGCAATGTCCCATCATCCAAGAAGAGTTTGAGATAGACACATTACCATTTTAAATGCTCATGTATTTTTTGAATTGGTCTTTTTTATTAATTTTGGATGGAATTATTATTTTCGTAACGCATTTAAATTAAATAATACATTTTTCTTATGTTAAAAGTGTTTTTGCTTCGTATTTCAAAGTTCTTAAGCTAAATAATTGGTTCTTTAATTTGATTCAAATGAATATCATTTCTTCAGTTTCGTCTACTTCAGTTTTGGTCGATTGTTTTCAGTCAAATCATCGACGATAGCCGATATAGTCTCACGGAGGTATCACTAATGTATCATTGAGATATTACTGAGTTATAACTGAGGTATCACTAATGTATCACTGAGATATTACTGAGGTATAACTGATGTATCACTTATGTATCACTGAGATATTACCTAGGTATCATTGAAATATAACTGAGATATCATTAATGTATGACTGAGATATTACTGGGGTATCATTGATATATTACTGAGTAATAACTGAGGTATCACTGAGATATTACCTAGGTATCACGGAGGTATCACCGAGATATTATTGAGTTTTCAGAGGTTTTACTGTATAATGTACAGCTGCTTAAGTAATGTTTGTCATACATCTCACTGGGTGAGGGAGAGGCTGCCACGTACGGTACATTGATGTGATGCTGAAGTTCATGTGAGTAAAACGTGGTGCACACTACACTTCGGCCCATCAAAACGAATTATTCTGTTCAGCTTCAAATCTTTAAATTGCATTGAAAGTTGTAGCCTACTGCATTGTTCTTTAAATACAAACGAATGCAGAGCGAGAGAAAATAGAAATTGATGTGAAATATATCCAGAAATAAAAAAAAATGTTTTTACAATGTTATGAAGTGCATTGTATACTTTAGTGTAGAGCTGCTTTATTGATTGGTGGAGTGTTAGGTACGTGTGGAAGTTGGATGTTTGTTAGTGTTCAATGTGTGGGGATATTGGATGTGTGAAGGTATTCAATGTCTGTGGATGTTGGAAGTGCGTAGGTCTTCAATGTCTGTGAATGTTGGATGTGTGTAGGTGTTCAATGTGTGGGGATGTTGGATGTGCGTAGGTGTTCATTGTCTGTGGATGTTGGAAGTGCGTAGGTGTTCAATGCGTGGGGATGTTGAATGTGTGAAGGTATTCAAAGTGTGGGGATGTTGGAAGTGCGTAGGTGTTTAATGTCTGTGGATGTTGGAAGTGCGTAGGTGTTCAATGTCTGTGGATGTTGGATGTGTGTAGGTGTTCAATGTGTGGGGATGTTGGAAGTGCGTAGGTGTTCAATCTGTGGGGATGTTGGAAGTGCATAGGTGTTCATTCTGTGGGGATGTTGGATGTGTGTAAGTGTTCAATGTGTGGGGATGATGGATATATTTACATTTTTGATGTTATAGATTTTGGATATGCGGAAACTTGTAATGTGTGGGGGTGTTGGATGTGTGATTATCTATAAATAGGGGTGTGCCGGATCCGTTTTTTCCAACCGGATCCGGATCCGGATTTTCTTATGTGAAATCCGCCGGATTCCGGATTTTGGTACTTTGTAGATACCGGTAAATCTGAGGGGTTGGATGCCTTCTGAACAGTTGGCCTAAATGGTTAAATGACATTAGCTGATTAGAAGTTGGAAGTGAAGAACTATTGTAGTGCACTAATTGTTTTGAATCTGAGGAGAAAGTCAGACTCATCATCTGAGTTCATCTCTTCTTGTCATTTGCTCATTGGATGATGGATGCTTATTGCTTATTGTTATTGTTCAAATGTTCATAGTTTATGATGTGTATTGAAATGGATAATTAATTGAAAAAAAAAACAAATAACAAGATTGAATGGAATTGAGATTTGATAATAATAATTCTGTATTTCTGTACTTTACAAGTTTGAAAATTGAAATACAAATTTTAATGAATTCAATTGGCATTTGACAAAGCCATTATTCAAGCCTAAAGAAGTAAGAATAAGATGTTGATAACTAACTAATGACTATTAGTTTGTTAACAGTGTTACGTTACTCCAAGTCCACAGCCAAATAATGTACACATTTCAGTGATGCCACAAAATCACAGATGAGCGCCGCGGGCCGCGGCTACGTCATACCGTCGTTTAAACCAGGCTTGCGGAGCCGCCATATTTTTTTCCGGCTCCGGCTCCCACAATTTGGCGGCTACGGCACGGCTCCGGCTCCCTATTAAGATATTATCACACGAGACAAACATTTTTGTAATTGCGCCACGCAAACATGCCGCTGATAAAAAGTTATGCAAATTTGTCGCGTTCACCCCCATAGCAGGCCCGTAGCTTGCGGGGGGGGGCAGGGGGGCCAGGGCCCCATGCGTTTTGTCTGGCCCCCTCTGCTTATTTGTTCTACTTAGTAAAATGTATTACCTGCCCCCCCTGCTATTGCCTGGCCCCTGCTGTAGAATGCTTGGCCCCTGCTGTGGAATTTTCACGCTACGGGGCTGCCCCATAGTCAGGAACTTGAAAAATATACGCATGTCGGTTTTACTAAAAACAAACCGTTTCAGTGCATCCAGAATCATATCATTATTTTCGACCGAGGTTTCACTAGTCGCCATTTTCATAAGTAATAAAAAGTTATTTCAATGATCAAATTAGCAAATAGTAAAATGATACATTATTTAAAATATTTTAAAGACTTCAGTATTTATATTTATTATTTATAAATTCGAAGTGATTATTCGGACCCCGTCCCAATAAAGTATGATTGTTATTCGGGCCCGTGGCAAATATGCACTTAGCTTAGCTAGACATTAACTTCATTATTGTTTTTTTTTATAATTGTTTGAATTGTATGATTTAATCTTTACTCATTGTCTAGGGTTCCACTAAGCGGACTCTGTATTATTATTTTTTCGGGTTCCGTCTAATAAAGTTTAAATATAGCTAAGCTTAGTGCATATTTGCCACGGGTCCGAATAACAATCGGATTTTATTGGGACCCGGGTCCGAATAGCCACAGCCTTATAAATTTATCTGCTCTATTTCAGATATACAGAAAGCGACCATTTTGTTTTTAGTCTATTACAAATTCGCGGCAGCCCCGTAGCGTGAAAATTCTACAGCAGGGGCCAGGTATTCTACAACAGGGGCCAGGCAATAGCAGGGGGGGGCAGGTAATACATTTTACTAAGTAGAGCAAATAAGCAGAGGGGGACAGACAAAACGCAAGGGGGGGGGGCTAAGCCTCCCATGGCCCCAACACACGCTACGGGCCTGATTCGCGGTCAAATAATAATACGAAATGACGCGTTCTATTTGTCGTCTTAGTAAAAATTTATTTTAAATGATTGATACAATTATTCCATGAAATAAAACTGTTTTAACTTTATATATAACAAAATAACATGCCGTTAAAAAAATTTCTAAGGGTAAACAAGATTAAAACGAACACAAAACGATTCCCCATTTAAGATTTCTTGTGGGGATGTGCGTGCACGCTATCATTTTAACGCTGTTACTGTTGTGGCGTTCTTAAAAATAACAACATTTCAAATTGTAGGAGGCAAACAATCAAACAAATTTGGAATTTAAAGCTAAAAAAAAAAAAATTCTGCTGTAAAAAAAAGCGTTTGGGAGCCGTGGAGCCGCCAGATTTTTTCGGCTCTGGCTACAGCAAAAAGTAGCGGCTCCCTGCTCCTCGGCTCCGGCTCCGGCTTCGCAAGCCTGGTTTAAACCAAAGAGCACAGATCATAGCGCAAGCGAGAATCGCCGAAAATGGCTTGGTGACATAGAGATCACCAAAGACCTTTAAATTTATACTAGACCGATAACGTAATGTTAATTTTTACTCAAAAATGATACGCATTTTTAACAATTGAGTGAACGATAATATAAATCAAAATATGAATTAAAATTACGGTAATTTTTTTTAAAGTATATTTGACTTTTAATTCCTAGTTAAAATAGAATTATAATAACCTTTATTATAAAATAGAATTATAAAATAAAAAAATTGGGAATGAATTGCTTTTAATGGAAGACGTTCCGTTAGGGTTAGGGTTAGAATACCAACTCAGTGACTTGTTATATTAATTAGTGTTAGAGAATTAGTGTTTCTTCACGGAAATTTCAGAATGGAAAAATATTCTATTTTTCATTTTACAATATTTAATATTCATATTTGAACTATTCTTTCAACAGGAAATCTCGTGGGTGATGCATTTTAATTTAATAACAAAGAAGACATATTTTCCATCTCTCAGAGAAATCTAAATAACTTAAATGTTGAATTTATCAAAAACCATTCATTTCTGTTATTTATTTTGTGGCGGACTGGCGGCCAGGCGCTTGGGCAGTATAGTTGCTTATTATTTCTGTTACAACGTCATTGGTGATTGCGGTTAAGATGACGTCACGAATAATAATTACTCATCCCCGCACTATCATGTATGGGATTGGGCCGATTGGCCACTATTAGCGGTGCTGACTCTATGTTCAAAACATTAAACAAGCTCAACGCTCGAAACAATCGATTAATGTATCGTGATCGTGTAGAATTCGGGAAAGAGAATTACTTTTATTTCAGATTATGGTCCGTGAGTCACAAAATCTGGCAAATTCAGAAATCCGGTATTTTCCGGATTCCGGAATCCGGTTATTCCGGATACATGTAAATCCGGCAGAACCGGATTTTACCGGATAGTGCAAAATCCGGCGGAACCGGATTCCGGACCGGATTCCGGCACACCCCTGTAAATATGATTTTTTTTAACTTTCGATGTTTACGAGTATGGATGTTTGGTAATGTTGGTTGTTTATGAACATTAAAAGGTGTTAATGTTGAGTATCCGTGAATACTGAATGTTTGTGAATGTTGGACGTTTATGAAAATTATCTGTTTGTGAATGTTGGAGGTTTATGATTATGGATGCTGTTGAATGTTGGATATTTAACAGTGTTAGATGTATTATAATTTTTAATGTTTGTGAATGGAAGATGAGTGTACAAGAAAGATGCATGCTGAAATAAACAAGCAATTAAGCCTGTTTCATTCTGGACACAGGACGTGTTAGCGCATTTTCATGTTATGTATCAGTACGTATGCTATCTTTCAGTAAATATTTGTAAATTTTGGAAATGTTTATATTTGAAAAAAAAATTATTTTCTCTTAAATCTAACTACAAGTGGTTTGTGATCACTGAAATAGGACTCATAATTGAAACATTCTAAATTGTAGTCATTTAATCGTCCGAAAACTCCGTCAATTGTTGTTTGATAAATTGTTGTTGCCAATCTTGGTGAAAGTAGTTCAATGTTGAAGTTTCGAAGAAGTTTTCAATTTCTGCCCCGGGCTCTTTGAAATCTTGATTGAAGTCCCCACAAATGATGACGTTTGGTTGATTGAGTTGTGCTGCAAAGTTGTCATTGAAGAAATCTTTTACAAACCGATTGTTTATTGCTGGGTTTTTGTATACGTTGATAATAACAATGTTATCTACCATACACGATTGTGCATCGAGACCAGTCACGTGACCTGAATTAAGGGGGTGGGGGATCTACTTCGGACTTTAGATATAAGCAGTGAGCAGAGAAAAAGTGGACAGTCCGCGACTTAGCACTTTAGGAAGTTACTCTGAGAACAACGAGTTCGTTACTGTAAGGTAACACGTTTGACTCACTTGTCGCTGTAGTAATTGTTCCAAGTGGATGTATCAGTACGTTTGTTAGCTTTCAGTAAATATTTGTAAATTTTGGAAATGTTTATAAATTCAATTGTGTAATGCATATATCTGTAAAAAATAAATTATAAAGACGTTTCTTTATATTTGAAAAAAATTATTGTCTCTTAAATCTAACTACAAGTGGTTTGTGGTTACTGAAATAGGACTCATAATTGAAAACATTCGAAATTATAGTCATTTAATCGTCCGAAAACTCCGTCAATTGTTGCATAGCTCTGATACTTTCAATTAAACTTAGAACACAAGCTTACTATTTCATTTGATGAGTTTCTTAATAAATCTTGGTGAAACTACGTGCTGCAGTATTTCGCACCAAATGAACGGGCTATTGAACGTAAAAGGTGTATATATAATATATAAGCCCCTTAGGAGCCCTGAAGCCCGGCCCTCAGAGGTCCTATCGCGAAATGAACTTTTGATGTACACATGGCAGGCCAAGACCTACAAAATGATATATTCATCATGGGTCTAGGACTTATAGTTGCTGAGATATAGCGCTCCTTTATTAATATAGCTTATATAGTAAAAAACGGTACTAAGGCCCCTTTTACGGCCCTGAGAGGTCAGATCGCAAAATGGAAAAAAGTCATTTCTTGGCAGGCCAAGACCTACAAAATGATATATACATCATGGGTCTAGGACTTATGGTTGTTGAGATCTAGGGTGATGACGGACGGACGGACAGACAGACAAAACGGGGACAATAGAGCATTTTTTTTTTCGAAAATGCTCTAAAAAAAGATAATCATAAAGTGAAATCTATTTAAATTTGATTTATTTGTTAAATATAAATACTTTTTACTGTTGAAGTTTAGAAAACATAACAAAATGTTCATTTATGTGAAAAATTACAGTAAAAAAATAAATCTATTAGGAAGCTTTTACCGTCCACAGCCGATGTATTTTTATTTCCAAAACAGCTTGTTTTCTCTTTTCTAAATAATTATAATTTAGAACATTTTATAAAATATATAAATAGTGATGCACTATGTGTGCAGGAGGTTTATACCAACCGTCATCACAGTTAATGTATCATAGTCATATATCATTCACTGAGAAACCATATGTTTTCTGATTGTATCATAGTCAGATATCATTCACTGAGGAACCATATGTTTTCTGATTGTATCATAGTCAGATATCATTCACTGAGGAACCATATGTTTTCTGATTGTATCATAGTCATAAATCATTCACTGAGGAACCATATGTTCAGACCATTATTCTCATTATTGACTTCGCTCATCGGGTCAGTCCAGTCATGTAATTAGCGTTATCGGCGCGTTTCGACGATGTCTAAAAATGTCACTCCATTACTGTGCTAAAAATATATATGTAAGTGTAAAGTTTTGCCCGTCGCCCCCACCCCTCCATGACACGCCTGAGTATATATAGATTATTATCTGAAGTTAATAATTTAATGAATTCAAATTTAACTTGATTCCAAATAGTGTAGTAGTAAACATTGTTTTTAAAATTATTATCTTCCTCGGTAACCATTTCATTAAGTAAATATAATATGTATTTTATGTTCCATTTTTTAACACGGATCAAGAGAAAAAGAAAGCGGTAGAGAAGTAAAAGAGGGGAAAGTTAGGTAGAGAGAGAAAGAGAGAGAGAGAGAGTGAGTGAGAGAGAGAGAGAGAGAGAAAGAGAGAGAGAGAGAGAGAGAGATTAGAGAGGTATAAAAAAGAAAAAATAGAGAGAACGGGAAACAGATTTCAAAGTCATTAACAACAACAACAAACAATAAAAAGTAAATAAATAAAACAACAACATTTTAAAACTTGGAATTGTAAAATCATTTTAAATATCAACATCACAGTTTACTATCACTTATTACTAAAGTTTTTGATTCTCTGATTTAATACATCGATAGAACACATAATATGCGTAGACAAGTACTTAAAATAGAATAGATCCTTTTAACTTCTTCGTATGCATTCTCACAACAACAACAAAAAATAAATAAATAAAATCTTCATAGAAATAAACATTTTCTGTCTGTTAAGAAAGACATAATACTAATTAAAATCGTGTGATGTCCTTCTAACACACACAAATGTCTGCACTTCTTCCAGACTTTTTATTTATATTTTCGGTCTCAGTTCTGAAGATCAACTCATGAAACACTCGTTTTAAAAGGGAGATATTTTTTTCTCTTCTAAATAGCCAGCTTATTTTAAACCTTTGAAAAACACTCAAACTTAGAATTTTACATCTTGAACATTTCTTTTTTTTTTTTACATCAAACGTGACTTCCTGGGGAGAGCACTGTATGACCTACATTCTGTTTGTATTCAAAGATTGGTCTGAACACAGAACATAAATTACGTATAAAATACGCATCGTCAATTTAAACTGATAATTCCGATAGCCGCCATATTTGTGTTATGGTGCTATGTGTTTCACTATTGAGGTGCTGCAATGTTAAAAACGAAAATAACACAAATGGCGGCATATTTTCTATCCATTATTAGATGACTTTATGAACTATCGATATGCTTTCTGTATGATGTATATTCTGTGGGTCTGACATACATAATATAATACAGATTGGACAGCCTCGTTTTGATCTGGTACATTACATTAGCATAAAATAGTGATAACCTTATATATTGCTGAAGTTATTTATTTATAAAAAATGATATCCAATAGGGATATAGTCTACAGATTGACATGTTATAGAATTTCCTAAAGTTATTGCAGCCTTACTGTGAAATTAAAAAAAAAAGTATTATTATAATTTTTTATAACATTTCTATAAATTGTACCCTGGCAGCATTAGTTAATAAAACGATAGTCTGTCGAAATAAATGAATAATTACAACAAACTATGAATCAGCTATTCCTTCAATATGACGTGAACATGTTGTCAGTATTAGTCCACATGTATGTAGACTTGAGGATACGGGTTTCTTGATCATACGAGGGTTTGTTAATGGTTTTTTATTTTGTTTGGTGGCGAGAAAACGTGTAGTTTTGGGCTAAAATAGATAAGCTGATATGTCAACTACAGTTCAATTTTTGTCCTAAACAAGCCGCCATACCGGGTCACACTGTGTTCTTAAAACTTGACTGAAGTGCTCGACCAAGCAGCGGCCGGCTGGGGCGATTATATGGACACATTTGAACTTAATGTAAACATCAATTATGTTACTCGCTGAGAGGAGCAGGGAGCAGGCCTGATCTAATGGCCTGAACGGGTTTCAGACTTGACCCTCGGGCCGTGGTTGACTGATGTCAGCAATATAATATTCCAATCCAACTTTTTTGTTTAAAACTAATGTAAAACATGAAGAATGACGTCATCTATTTTCGTGTACACTAACAATAAACGATCAACCCTTAAGTCCGCTGAATGGTTTTTTTTGTTTGTTTTATCTTTTCCTCTCAGATGCCCCGACACTTGCCTGTGTCAGTGTGGTAAACAACGTCCAGTCGCCTGAGGTCGTCGCTAGCGGGACAATCAAGGGAGATAACTATCACCATTACGTCGTCATGTTTCACTGGGCAGACCCAGTGCCCGGAACTGTTTGCGTCACTGCCGTGGCACATATTTATTGTCAACAATGTTTACTGGTTTATTTATAGCGCCACAAACACCCCCCCCCCCCCACACACACCCATACACCCACGCATAACTCATTAAGTCTTTTTAAAAGTTCACATAATGACCTGTTCGTGTTTAATTCAATGGCTACTTCCTCTCTTTTTTACTGGCCCAATAAAAAGCAAAGTCAAAGTAAACAAGAGTTGTCTTTATATGAGCTTGAGTCTATAAGTAGATTGTAAGTATGAGCTAGAACCCACAAAGTTGATTTTAAGATTTTTGATAAAGTTTATACCAAAACATTGATATCAGGCGAAATAATGGCGAAACTAGCATTTCTGTCACCCGGGCTATGATCCAAGCCCACCCCAGTCATAATTACGTCTATAACAATATATATATATATATACATCTTTATATTAGCTTTTCAGTAGTTTAACTTTTTGTTAATGGGTGTAGTTGTGTCCTCAAATCTTATATCTCACTTTAGTACCTTTTATATTTATATCTTCCTTTTAGTACCTTTTATATTTTAGATTCAAAGTTTCAATTGGGCACACATTTATCTTCTAAAAAGTGAATTTAAAGTTTGTTGAATTACAAAGCTAATAACGTTTTTTTTTAGTAAATGCTTCTGACGGGAAACAATTAAAATCGTAAGTGATAGCAATATCCTGAGCTGAATACGTCTTAACAAGTTAAAATTAGTTGATTAGTAGGAATAAAAAAAAATAAATAATCTCTATATCTTGATGGGTACACATGCTTATATTGTTAGGAATGATAATTAACACAATATATTTGTATGATACTCAAAATATAAATGATACATAAAGCGCATTACTAATTAAAAATTTATCAAATAATGACTTAGAAAAATGACACCATTTGTGTTATTTTCATTTTTTTAACAGTGTAGCACTTAAATGTTGATACACAATGGAATAAAATACAAATATGGCGACTTTCAGAAAGCTCAGTTTAAATAGACGTTGTTCATTCTGAACATTTTTTTTTGTATAAAGCTTATTTTCAGATAAGAGTTTATTTTATATTTTCAATAAAAAAGTCTAGCACCTTTAAAAGTACATTTATCTTTGTGTGTCAGTGCGTGAGTAAAGTGTATGCAGCTATTTAAAATCAGCATACCAAGCGTTAAAAATGATAGATTTTGCTTTTGTAAGTAAAGTTCCCTTAGCCCAAATGGGCAGATGAAGTGTAGAATTAATCTATTTCTATAACCTCGGCATATGAAGGGATTGTGTGGTTAGCACAACGCCCAGCCGTCTTTACTTCCCCAACTTAAGTCAGGTACCCATTTAAATGTTGGGTCGACTTGTGAGACGACTTTGCTCCAAATTTAACCTGGGAAAGTTCAATGAGTCTCACCGAGGATCGAACCCATGTCTCTTGGTTCGACAGTCGAGTATCTACACCACTCGGCCATCATTCCCACCATTTTGCTTTTGTATGAATGTTTAAAGTGTTGTCTTTACAAAATGTATCTA
Organism: Bulinus truncatus; assembly: GCA_021962125.1. NCBI lineage: Eukaryota > Metazoa > Mollusca > Gastropoda > Planorbidae > Bulinus > Bulinus truncatus. The sequence goes on along the minus strand of JAGDYQ010000003.1, from coordinate 15,925,451 downwards.
CTATATAGATTTAAACCTAACTAAGAGTGCTCGTCAGTGTATTATTAATTAACCGCCCGATGATATGTTTGAATTAAAATAATGTCATAACACTCCATTTATCTTGATTTTGATTTATTTTATGCAAACATTGTATGACATTTCTACACTGGCTGTTGCACAGTGTCAAATAATATTTTCTCCCTAGCTCTCTTACAAACAAACACAACGCAAACCACACACAAACACAACCACCACAGAAAACCACTTAGACAAACACACACACACACGCCATTCTTTTATCCTGCTGTGCCGGAAACAAATCTCGCCAGCAACTCATCAATTTTATCCTTTTATGTTATTCTGTCCGTCCCGTTTATTCATTGTGCAACTCAACCTCGCTCTCTAACAATAACTTCCGGCGACACGAGATGCGCATGATGAAGTCGGAATTCTAATGAATAAATATGACCGGGCAGACACACACACGAATAAATGAATAGAAATAACATTACAACAAAGCAGGGAGATGGGGCAGGGAAAGAACTCCATTGAAAGAAATTTTCTTCTCTTTTCTTTAATGTCTTTGTTTCAATTAACCCCCTTTGCCACTGCCCCCCTATTGGCTCTTGATCAATTTGTGTATTGCATTGTATAGGTCAGTCCGGAAACCTTTCACGAGCACAAAGTAAATGAAAAAATTCAAAGCGTGCGACGAATCGTTGACGACGTACAGCGTGTCGTTGACGTAGGTGAAGACGTCTTGAGGGATGCAGCCGACCGAGGGCCATATGATCGTGTAGAATATACACGAAGGGGCATTGACCGCGAAATACAAGATGGCCGCGCTTATCATCAGCAGGCTCATCTTGTTCTCCAGACACTCCTGCCTCACGATGGGCGACTCGTTGATGGACAGCTGCCTCCTCAGCTCGTTCCGGTTGGCCCGGGACACCCTCAGCTGTCGTATGACGAGGACCGCGAAGAAAGTGATCAGGGCGAACGGGGCGATGATGTGCGACGTGTACTGGATCATGAAGAACGTGTACAGGCTGATGTACCCGATGACGCACTGCGGCCTGCCCCCGCTGAAGTCCATGAAGGTCAGATACATGGCGGTGACGTAAGACAGCATCACCGCCGTCATGGCAACCAAGACGCCCTTGCTCCTCTGGGCGGTCATCAGGTACAGACGCTTTAGCGGGTAGCAGACGGTGATGAACCTCTCCGCGCAGATGAAGGCCAGCGTCCAGTTGGCGACGGAGGCGGATATCGCGCTGGGAATGTAGATGAACTTGCACCCGTACCGCCCTAGCCGGACGTCGTTGAATATAACTTGGGATTCGATCAGCTTGGTGACCAGGGCCACGCTGTCAAACATGGCCAGGCAGCCGATTAATAAAGTGGCCGGTTTGGACGATTTGTGGCTGAGCACGACGAGAATGGTGAGAACGTTGCCAGGCAACCCAATGATACACAGGAACCATAAATAGTGCTTCAGGAATCCTTGTCTTTCATATTCAGAACTGTGGATTTAAAAAAAAAAATCGTAAATTATTTATTTTAATTTATAATCTTTTAGTTAACTTAATTTACATATGTAATTATCAATGCATAATTAGAGGCAAACAGAAGAATTTGTTTATGAATAAAAAGGACCAAAGTTAATAAAGTAAAAATGATAGCTAATTATCTATTGAACCGTCCTGCTAATTAAGCTATATACTCGTTACAGCTAACAGCTTTTTTTTTTTCTTAAATGATTTCGAACTTAATGTAAATAACCAAAGACCACAGAGGATGTGGCAAAGCGAAAACATGTCAAGGGCCCCAGACTATTAGGTCGAAACAGTTGGTGGGGGTCCGGAGTTGTGGGTGTTCATTAAATACTACGGGGCCCTAGATGTGAAAACGGCTAAATTGACAGCGGTATTTAATAGTCCTCTAAATATGTTATTTCCTAATGCCCCTAGCCCCTCCTAAATTAAAGAACGACCCTGCTTACAGGTTTAGGTGTAGCAACTTATTGAACTATATACACTGAATCTTTCTTGAATATATTTCTATCAGTTATGTGTTTGGTTAATTTTACCGCCTTTCATAACATTTCAGTAAGAAGTTAAAACTTGACTTAATCTGAAAGCAGATATTTCTAAACCTTTGCAATAGTTCTACGAATAAAGTTAATAACCATACTGAAAATTTTTTGTAGTCAAGTGTTAATGTTAAGAAAACGTATTTCAAATGATATATCACTTGGGAAAGTTTTGATAGTCTGAAATATAATTTTTTAAACTTGTACAATATTTTATTAATGAATTTTCTTTTATTTGGTTTCAGTTTTTACCTAAAAAATGTATGCCAAAACACAACACTTTAAATTTGATGTTGACTGATTCACCAGGTGCTTGTGTACAGATTAGTTTGTAAAAAAACACGTTTCATATGTTCCTTCGAGTTTACAAGTAATGTATGATGTGACTGCCACTTTCTTTAAAAAGAAACTAAAACATATTTAATAACATTTATCTTGCCTACGCCAATAGATCTATGTTTTTAATACAAATTGGTAAACAGCAGATCAGTAATTTTTTTTAACAGTCGTAACACCTGACACAGGTATTGGGATTAACAAAACTTTTATAACAGGAACTGTTATTGAACGTTTCCCAGCAGTTTAGATCAGGGCAGTAAAACGTAAGGGATCAATATTGAATTAAAAGATTTTTTTTTTACTTTTTTTAATGAATTTAGCGTCAAGTTTTGTTTTAATTACTCATATATTTGTAAAGTCAAAATACCTCTTATCTTAGAAAAGCCAGAATATTGGACTAGCATACGGTCGATTGAGAAATAGCTAATATAGCCTGTACTATGTTTCAATAATGGTCTCAGTATATTATGATTGTGGTAAAAATCATATAGGCCTATGTAGCTAGTATAGAATGCCAATAAAATATGTAAAATTAGTTTTTTAAACATATGCTTTTATCCTCGGTGAGAGTCAAGCAAATTTGTCCTGGTCCGGTAAAAAATGTTTAAAATTCCTTGTAGTCAACTCAGCTTAAAACAGTTACCTGACTTAGTTGGTGAAGGGAAAGTGGCTACAGGAATTTGAATTCTACTCTCTATCTGCCCGAACTGGCCCGATAAGGCTACTTTTTTTTTTTAATTTAATATTTTAAAAAAAGTTTTTTTTTTTAAATTTCTTTTTTTTTTTGTCAATACATTATTTATTTCATACTTTTTTTAGTTTTGAAAGATTCAAACTTGCCGTTGTTTCCGCTCACGTTAGCCTAATTAAGCTTGTACTCATGCTTGAAATCGGTGCAACACTTTACTTATTTTGACCAGATAATCGCAAGGCGAATGGGTTAGGGTTATGGATAGGGCTATAAACATAAACCTTCAAGGTGATTGTTCTTGGACTCAAAAGTATTTAAATAGGGTTAAAGTTTTGAATCTACATGTGTGCCGAATGTAAACCTTTTCACTAAATTTCAACTGGTCCAAAAGTGAATTCCACGATTTGATGTTTAATATTTATTTTTTTTTTGTTTTTTTAGCTTTAATTAAAATGCATTATAAATAAAAGACAGCAGCTCATCATGTCACACAATTATTTATATTAATTATCATTGCTCAATTTAAAAGCATGGGTGCCCATCTCTAAATGTAAATTGTGTAAGTTTTTTATTTATTGCTAAGTATCAACTAATGTCAAGGTATATTTAGTTATTATATTGTAATCACCACGCTTTTAATTTTCATAATGATAATTTAAATATATATAGTTGGGACAGCCGCTATATATATATTAAGTCGACTGTATATATATATATATATATATATATATATATATATATATATATTGTGATTATCTGTATGAGGTATTGATTTAATACCTACACTTAGATGCATTTGAAAACAACTTATATTTAAAATACTTTAAATACGCTTTTATTATAGTCACTATGTGTATCGGTAGACAGACGAACATTGTGTGCAATATGAACTAATTATTAGCAGCTTCTCTAAGCCAATTGAATTGGAAATTTCGAACTAATCTGCCTCTGCCTTTTTACTGACAGATCACTAAATTTAAATCGTTCAAGTCAATAAATAAAATTTTTTGTATGGAGTCCAAAACTAATTGATAGTGTGGTCATGTTTATATAAAGAGGGAAATATCGAAACGAGAGAATATGGTTACTTAAGTTTAGTATGTTTTCATTTAAGTCCATAGTTCTGAACTTGTTTGTTTTTAGTCTGATGCGCAATTTTTAACATTATACATAAACTTTACCAACAAAAGAAATGTAATATTTTAAAACAACCTACAGTATAAAAATCTAACAACATATATATCTTATGTGAACGTGATTATGTATGTATGAGATGACCATCTAATAGCCCATTTTTTTCAGTCAAAAAATATAACCAGACAGAAATTGAATTTTAACGTAGATTGTATGAAGCATATCTATGTATTTATCTTAAATTAGCTGTAGACAAATCGAGGAAGATTTCATCAAACGATGCAATAATAAAAATAACCAAATATGTATTTTAAAAAAAAAGTGGCGGGGGGGGGGGAAGAGCGTATAGACAGCCAAGGAATTATATTAGGGAAGACGAGATTTAGGTTAGGGTAATTTGTTTGACCACTTTATCATGTATTTATACATGCAGATTTCAATCTATACGGTTTAAATGCTAAACAGAAGCGCAGTGTAAGTTAACCTATCATACATAAGACGAAAGTTAACCTATCATACATAAGACGAAAGCTAACCTCTCATACATAAAACGAAATTTAACCTCCCATAAAAAGACCAAAGTTAACCTCCCGTACATAAGACGAAAGGTAACCTCTCATACATAAGACGAAAGCTAACTTCTCATATAAAAGGAAAGTTTACCTCTCATACATAAAACAAAAGTTAACTTCTCATACATAAAACGAAATTTTACCTCTCATACATAAAACGAAAGTTAACCTATCATACATAAGACGAAAGTTAACCTATCATACATAAGACGAAAGCTAACCTCTCATACATAACACGAAATTTAACCTCCCATAAAAAGACCAAAGTTAATCTCCCGTACATAAGACGAAAGGTAACCTCTCATACATAAGACGAAAGCTAACTTCTCATATAAAAGGAAAGTTTACCTCTCATACATAAAACAAAAGTTAACTTCTCATACATAAAACGAAATTTTACCTCTCATACATAAAACGAAATTTTACCTCTCATACATAAAACGAAAGTTAACCTATCATACATAAGACGAAAGCTAACTTCTCATACATTACAACGAACGTTAACCTCTCATATAAAAGGAAAGTTTACCTCTCATACATAAATTAAAAGTTTAACTATCATACATAAAACGAAAGTTAACCTCTCATACATAAAACGAAAGTTAATCACTCATACAGAAGATGATCCTTTCCTGGTAAAGTCGGGATACGTTTGTACTTTTTTTAAAATTGCGAAACCTCTAGAAAACAAATAAAAATAAAGATAAAATTGCATTAAAAAACACATAAAAATTGAGCTTAAAAAGATTTGAAGTAATATATATTACATTATTGAAGTAATATATGTAACAATAACCTTTTTTTTAAAATAACTCCCTTCATTAAAAAAATCAAAACTCGGCATTATTGATGAACGAAATATCATATCGGAACAAATATTTTACCTACCTAGTGGAAAAAAATTAGAATAAACTTGTATATTGTAATATTATATAGGCTTAATTAGATAACAATATTTCATTATCTTGGAAATTATCTTCAACTAATGTCATTATAAATCGTGAATTATACAGAAAAATCCCTTACTTGTGAAAAGTATTCAAATCAATGCAGACCATGTGGAAGAATCCACAAGGTCGATTGATAATGTTTCATTTTGGGTATAGAAAGATATCTCGATTGCGTAAGCTTCACTAAATCATCAGCTGATATATACATGTTTCATTATATCCTTAAGAAAAACAAACCATCCGTATTATTAAGACCGACGCTGTATATGTTTTCTAGGTATCTAAATATATGCATCTATTAGCAAGCAATGAGATGTATTCGATATAAAGTTTCTAAATATGACAAATAACAAGCTACAAGATGTATTCTATTCATAGCTTGTGTTGTGCGATTTCAAATCATCTATCATCAGGGCCGTTTTAAGTTCATGGTAGGCCATAGACACTTTCAAAGTCGTAGGCCATAGACACTTTCAAAGTCGTAGGCCATAGACACTTTCAAAGTCGTAGGCCCTCCCCGACTTCATTTTTAATATTTTTCAAGAATGCACCCGCACTTCTTTGCAATTTGAAATCTAAATAAATTTTGCGCATAGTTCATTATTCTATGCAGACTCTATGCAGTGATGACGTAGTAATTCCGGTGTTACATCATGTATTTCGCATTCGTCGTTCATTGCTAATCGTGTGCTTCTTTTTTCTTACAAAATAAAATAAAAAAATAACAAAAGTACTTCCAAACGGGTAAAGTGTTTTGTTATAAGATATTGGCCATTGCATATCGCAGTCCTATGACAATGCGAGTAATATAAGTTGGATTTATTCAAGAGTACAAGCTAGATTTAGAGAGATTATTAAATTAGCGGAGTGGGTGCCATGCGCTCCCCACGACTTTAATTTTGCAGGCTCATCTGATGCGGAGAGCTGTTGAGCTGCAGCCAACTATTTTGCTACTGTCCAGTCTGTCTACACGTTGTTTTTTTTTCGCTTTCGCCGCAGCCATGGTTAAAATTGACAGAGTGTCTGAAAGAAAAAAAAACATGTATATTGCAAGGGCTATCAGCAACAAGATGGTCAGCACGAAGTGACGCTACTAGAGCTTTTTATGAAAATTATAAGAAAATTCGATAAGCATTGTCTGATGTTGCTAAAAGCGAACGTCAACCACCAGCATCTGTGCGTGAAGCCAAATCACTCATAAAGAAGTTGAACCATTTCGAGACAGCGTTCATGTGTGTGATTTGGAAAGACTGGCTCAAAAAACTGATATTGTCAACAAAGCTCTACAGGAGCCTGGAATTGAGTAAACGACCATCATCAACTTGTATGACAGTCTTGTTATTAACTTTCATAATACACGCGATAAATTTGAAAAGTACGAAGGTATAGCAAAAGAGCTCTCACAATCGGACTATACAGAACGTACACAACGCAAACGACAGCGACACCGATTTCTTGATCAAATTTTGGATGATAATTATCCGGTTTTAGGTATGAGTCCTAGTGAAGAATTCTGTACTCGGTCTTTTTATGTTATCATAGATAGACTTATTACTGTGATGGGAAAACGGCGAGCACTACATGAAAGGTTAAAATGTCTTCTGGACAGATCTCTGTCAACTGATCAAACAGTTTCGAAAGCCAAGTCACTAATTGAAATGTACCCATCAGATCTGGAAGAGGCATTTACTATTGAATTTCTTTTGTTCTCAGGGATATTTGTGGACAAGAAAATTGTGTCTGAAATGCTTACAGCACAAATACAGAATAGGTTTTTCAAAAAGAAACACTCGGAAACACTATAATTGTGCGCTAAATGTAAATATTGCTTTCCGGATCTATCTTATCTTTCAATATTTGGAACAAGTGCTGAAGGGGAACGTTCCTTTTCTAAACTCAATTTTGATAAAAAAGTATCTTCGGTCAACGATGGGACAAACAGACTATCCTACCTGGCATTACTTTCAATTGAAAAGGATTTGATGAGGGAAATGATATTTGAGGACGTCATATGTGACTTTGCAAAGACGAAGAGCCGAAAAGTTAACATACTGTAATTTACAGATCTACAGCACTGCAGCTTGACTTGCTCAGGTGCTCATCTCACACGGTTATATACAGTTACTTTAATACAATCATTATTAAAGTTTACCTGCATTCTGGACTTGTTTTCATTTAATGTTCTGGCTTTCGTAGGCCCTTGAAAAGTCCGTAGGCCCTAGGCACAGTTCCTACTGCAAAAAAAAAACCATACCGGCAATTAGAAACTACAACACTCTAAGCTGTTCATCCAAGCTGGTTTTATAAGCTGGTACATTTTATTTCCATTTAGAATAACTAGCTATCCTGAGAGAATTTTTAGTAACAACATAATAAATAAGGCGATTGGGTTGGGAGGGGAGAGAATCGGGATGGGGGGGGCGGGCTTAGAAGGCCAACCACTGTGAAGTTACCTGTTCTAAGATCATGTCTGCATGATGGTATATCTAAGTTGATATATCCAAGTATATATATTGTTATGAATATATGTATGGTCACATCAATATTTACAAATCTGCCTAAAGCTGACAAGATCGATTGTACCCAGACATGACTGATGTCATTTGTTAGATCAATAGACACGACTAGCCGCCGACCAACAGATCAAAGAAGCGGCTTTGTTTTATAATTACAGTATTATCGATCCAAAACGTTTATTATTTGACATCAGAGATTAAACATTCACATGTATATAGATAATGGATTATTAAATTATTTATGCTCTTAGAGCTCTTAATACACTTTATGTGTTAAAGTACATACATACATACAATTGGACCTGTTGTTGAAGTACATACATACATACAATTGGACCTGTTGTTGAAGTACATACATACATACAATTGGACCTGTTGTTGAAGTGCATAAATACATACCATTGGACCTGTTGTTGAAGTGCATACATACCTACAATTGGATCTGTTGTTGGAGTACATACAATTGGACCTGTTGTTGAAGTACAAACATACATACAATTGTATATGTTGTTGAAGTACATACATACATACAATTGGACCTGTTGATGAAGTACATACATACATACAATTGTATCTGTTGTTGAAGTACATACATCCATACAATTGGATCTGTTGTTGAAATACATTCATACATACAATTGGACCTATTGTTGAAGTACATACATACATACATACAAACAATTGGACTTGTTGTTGAAGTACATACATACATATAATTGGACCTGTTTCTGAAGTACATACATATAATTGGACCTGTTGTTGTAGTACATACGTACATACAATTGGACCTGTTGTTGAAGTACAGACATACATACAATTGGACCTGTTGTTGAAGTACTGACATACATACAATTTGATCTGTTGTTGAATTTCATGCAACTACGAAACTATTTGTAGCGTTAGACTAATTATTAACCTTCAATCAAATATAAATTTAATTTGTTAATAATTTACTAACACAAACAATATCGGAATATTTCATAATAATTTGTTCAACATTATGAAAATACTCCTTTAATGTCATGCAAACAATGCACTTGACCATTTCAATATCGGACCATTTCATAATCATGTTTTTAATGCATCAAATTATTAAGTAAATAATTGCATTATAATATGTAACATGCCTTCTATTTACATGTAGCCTATATCTATACTGTAAGTCAAAGTAAAAGATCATCTCATTATTTTTATTGAAGTTACTACGAATAATGTGCCGGGGAACTCATAATGTGCCGGGGAAACTCATAATGTGCCGGGAAAAATCATAATGTGCCGGGAAAAATCATAATGTGCATGGGAACTCATAATGTGCCGGGGAAACTCATAATGTGCCGGGGAAACTCAAAATGTGCCGGGGAAACTCATAATGTGCCGGGGAAACTAAAAATGTGCCGGGAAAAATCATAATGTGCCGGGAAAAATCATAATGTGCATGGGAACTCATAATGTGCCGGGGAAACTCATAATTTGCCGGGGAAACTCAAAATGTGCCGGGGAAACTCATAATGTGCCGGGGAAACTCATAATGTGCCGGGGAAACTCAAAATGTGCCGGGGAAACTCATAATGTGCCGGGAAAAATCATAATGTGCCGGGGAAACTCATAATGTGCCGGGGAAACTCACAATGTGCCGGGGAAACTCATAATGTGCCGGGAAAAATCATAATGTGCCGGTGAAACTCAAAATGTGCCGGGGAAACTCATAATGTGCCGGGGAAACTCACCAACTCTTCCACTTAAAAAACGGCAAACGATTGTTACATTGTTATTGTGACGCAATTATTCATATACTGTAGGGATCAATAGACTAATGGCTGATCAATCATTACTAGATACATAAACATGGATAGATATGACCAGACCAGACACAGAGTGAGTAACGTTATAACTAGGGAGCAATAATAACTAATTCAGCCCCCCCCCCCCATGTACCTCACCCGGTGACCGCCCTTCAGGATTTCGTCGGATAAAGTCAGTACATTCATCTGATTATAAAAGACAGACAATTAGTAAATGTGTTTGTAATCAGAGGGTTTGGGTGGGGTACAATAGATTAATATTTTCAGGGATCCAGGACTCTCTGGTAGCAGCCCCCCCCCCCAATAAAACAAACACAGCACATAAACATAACACAACACATAAACATAACACAACACATAAACATAACACAACACTTAAACATAACACAACACATAAACATAACACAACACTTAAACATACACAACACATAAACATAACACAACACATAAACAAACACAACACATAAACATAACACAACACAAAAACATAACACAACACATAAACATAACAGAACACATAAACAAACACAACACTAAAACATAACACAACACATTAACATAACACAACACATAAACACACACAACACATAAACAAACACAACACATAAACACACACAACACATAAACAAACACAACACATAAACACACACAACACATAAACAAACACAACACATAAACATAACCACACTCAGTGTACACACTAAGAGATAAAAAAATCACAAAGAACACATAAAATAAGTCAATGTTATTCTATTATATATGTTTGTAGTGGCAAAGCACTGATTATACACTTGACATAACACTCATAGTGTCTTGGTTATATGCCCGACCACTCATGTCTATAACAAGTACTTCAAAAATATCTCTAAAATATTCTATAATACATACTTTACAAATTATCTTCTTTATGCCACGCATATATTCTATTACACATTCTGCACAAAGTATATGACATACATTACAGTGTTAGTTGATGAATACCTTGTTCCAGACCCGTAGCGTGAAAATTCTACAGCAGGGGCCAGGCATTCTACAGCAGGGGCCAGGCCAATAGCAGGGGGCAGGAAATAAATGTTACTGTGTAGAGCAAACAAGCAGAGGGGGCCAGACAAAACGCAGGGGGGGGGCGGCCCACAGGACCCCCCTCCCCCCGCACGCTACAGGCCTGCTTGTTCAGGGGTTAATAGCTACAATGAATACCTTACAAGTATCAAATAGAGAAACTTGACAGATTTTCATAATAATAAATCTAAAAGACAAATCACAAACAGTTGTTTTCAGCTATCTCTACTAACCTCGGTAAACTTGAATTTAGGGAAACATTTCCAAATTCCCTATCACCAGTTGGAACATAACACATGATGAATTCATCGTAACTAGATGAAACCACTGTTTCACAAAAGTTCTAATTCCATTTCGGATTCAATGTTAACACAGCAGATTCTAAAGATACACACAAAAAGAAGATTTGTTTTAAACAGTCATTCTGTCAGACTTGCATACATATTTACTCGTGAGTTTGGAGTAGGAAAAAAAAATTCTAACCTAGGTCGCTGTTTTCTAGTCCACAATTTAAACAATAGCACAGTAGACAAAGTCATTTGAGATTAACGTTATTTACGTATTAATTCCAGCATTTTAAAAGAATCGAACGTCACGCCGTGGCGATCACAGCGAAATTCATCCAGAGCAGTTCGATAATAGTTCTTTTTTTTTTTTGTTTAAATCAAGGAACGACAACGCGCTAATTCTGCGCATCTGTCTAGGGGATGTAACCGATGGCTGCCCTCCTCGCTTAATGTCTACAATTTTTCACTGGAAGAAAAGAAGAAAAAAAAAATATTGAATCATCTCCCTTTTACTTAAGATTTCCCTTCGCTTTTTAAAACATTTTTGTTTCTAAATTTAGATTCACATTACGTTTTTACTTAATCGCCATTACTGGACCTTCACGGAAAGGGAGATTGTAAGTTAAAGTGTGGTAAAGATTGATAATTTAATGACGTGCAAATGTTAATTGTGCTGAGGTCAAATAATTCAGATACGTAGAAAACAAGACAAACTCTAAAGACTTACGGGAAATATAATACAATAATAAACAAACAACTGTGTGGTACAACTGTATTGTTTACAATTGGTCTGAACTATGGTGACTAGATTATGTTGAGTGTAAACAGACCCCCCCCCCCCCAATGTTTGTTACGGGTTTGACAGGATGGGTCGGGGAATTAGAGATAACTTTTCATGTGTGTGTGTTGTATAGACAATACTTATGTAATGTATTATATGTGTGTGTTGTATAGACAATACTTATGTGATGTATTATGTGTGTGTGTGGTATAGACAATACTTATGTAATGTATTATGTGTGTTTGTGAGGTTTAGACAATACTTATGTAATGTATTATGTGTGTGTGTAGTATAGACAATCCTTATATAATGTATTATGTGTATGGGTGTGGTATAGACAATACTTATGTAATGTTTTATGTGTGGGTGTGGTATAGACAATACTTATGTAATGTTTTATAAGTATGTGTGGTATAGCCAATACTTATGTAATGTATTATGTGTGTGTGCTGTATATTATAAAATGTCGAATTGATTAGCAGATAAGGGCTATACTACTTCGGGCTGTAAGATTTTAAATTTCTGTTTTGTAGTCAGGGGCGTCTTCGCGAGTACCGTTGGTGGGGGGGGGGTAAGAGGAAGGAGGTGGGGGCGGGCAAGAAGATAATTTTAGCGGCGGATTGGTGGTTCCCCCCCCACCACCAATTGGGCTTTTTTTGGGTGTTTTCTTTAGTTTTAAATGTGTTAGGTAAATAAAGAAGGACAGAAAAAAACGCACACAATTTATAAATGAAGGCACATTTTGACAATCCTTTTCAATCTGTCTTATCTGGCTGGTTTTGGGCGGATTTCTTCATGAGTTTCGACGGTTTTCTTTTCAAACACTTGTTCCCTGCCCCCTCCACCCGCCATTGACGCTTCTGTTTTGCCAACCCTACTTAATTAAAAATAATATATACTCGCCATTCCCGCCCCTTTCCCCGTCAATTTCCTAATTAGGTGAGCCGTTAGTAGACCTGCTCGTTGGGATTTTAATAGCTGGCTGTACCTGTATCCCTTCCTGTACCTGTACTTGTACCTGTACTTGTATCTTTACCTGTATCTGTACCTGTATATGTACCTGTATCTGTACCGTATCTGTACCTGTAGCTGTACTGTATATGTGCCTATATCTGTACCTGTATCTATACCGTATCTGTACCTGTGTCTGTACCTGTATCTCTACCGTATCTGTACATATGTCTGTACCTGTATCTCTGACCTCTCTGTACCTGTATATGTACCGTATCTGTACCTGTATATGTACTGTATATGTGCCTATATCTGTACCTGTATCTATACCGTATCTGTACCTGTGTCTGTACCTGTATCTCTACCGTATCTGTACCGGTATATGTACCTTATCTGTACCGTATCTGTACCTGTATCTGTTCCTGTATCTGTATTTGTATCTGTACCGTATCCGTACCTGTATCTGTACCTGCATATGTGCCTATATCTGTACCTGTATCTGTACCTTTATATGTGCCTTTCGGTGTAATTGAATAAGCTTAACACAAAAAAATATGAATAAATAGAATACATCAAAATGAAATAGCGAATCACAGAACACAAATTTTACAAAATGGGCATTTTCAATTTAAATTAACTTTTCCTAAAACCGCCATATTTGTGTAATATTCTGTTATGTATCAATATTTAGGTGCTACAATATTCAGTAGGAAAATAACACACATGGTGGCATTATATTTTTAGTCATTGGTAGATTGAGTTTTTAAATAGCGATGAGGTTTCTGAATATTTATTTTCTTTGTAGTTAATCTTACTAATTCTATTAATCTTCCCTCCCACTGATGGAGCAAATTCTGATAATTCTTTTTTGTGTGTATTCTATTACACCAGTGTGTTCTATTACACCAATGTATTCTATTACACCAATGTATTCTATTACATCAATGTATTCTATTACACCAGTGTATTCTATTACACCAGTGTGTTCGATTACACCAATGTATTCTATTACATCAATCTATTCTATTATACCAATGTATTCTATTATACCAGTGTATTCTATTACACCAATGTATTCTATTACACCAATGTATTCTATTACACCAATGTATTATATTACACCAATGTATTCTATTACACCAATGTATTCTATTACACCAATGTATTCTGTTATTAGAATCCCACCCTTGTGGCCCCTAACCCAAATATTGATTGTAATGTTCACGGTAATTTGTCTGAAGCTCCAATAACTCACAAATATTTTTTCCAGATGTATGCAATAAATAAAATATTTCTTTCGACCAGTACTTTATTTCTCTTTATATTATTTCCCTACCCATTAATAGAAACTTTTTGAAGTCATTTCTTTGATCGTGTGTAATATTGCTCACGGCATTTGTTTCGCAATCAAAAAAAATATCCTTTAACACAATCGAAATAAGCGCTGAATATTATTTTTTATTCTCTGGTAACACCTAGCACAGTGCTGTAAATAGATAGAATAGGCGCTCTCTTAGGACCCCGACTCTGTAAAAGGCTTTTTTCAAAATACTTTTATTGAAATCTTATATGGGCCCCCCATTTATCTCTTGAAGTCCCTAACAAGGGGCTACCAGTTATATCTGTAAGTCTCTGCTTAGGGCCCTCATACATCTCTGCTGAAAATCTCCCCCCCAGGGCCGTATTTATCTGCTTATGGTCACTTTAAGTCCAACAAAGGCTCTGAATGTACTGCATTATACAGAATACGTTGCTCTAGCCTAGAGAAGACCAATATTACATATCTAGCAATTCCTTAGAAAACCTTTGAATTAAGAGTTATATTCCCTTAGGTTTGATCGGTAGGCTAGGTTATTTTTGGTGTCGGACAAATCCGAGTTTTGTATGATTCTATTACAATGTGATGCAATATGTTGTAGAAATACAACAAAGAAAAACAACAAACAAACAAATATTTAAATGAAATTATTTCACATTTCGGACTTTGGGTTTTATAGTTGAAAACCGAAGAAACTATTCTAAACTGTAGAGTTAAAAAAACAAAACATTTATCGAATCAAGACGCAGGCAAGAAGCCATTTTGAAATTCTTGATTTCTACTTTCGATATAACGCAGAATCGAGACCGCTATTATTTATATACTAGTTGTTCCCTGCAAAACCTTTACATAGAGTTATATCCCCTTAGGTTTGATTGGTAGGCTGGGTTATTTTTGGTATGGGGCAGATCCGATTTTCTCATGATTATATTTTAAATTGGAATACTGTTGTATTAATTCTTAACTTTCGGTTTAACGCAGAACCCAAAATCGCTATTACATAATATATAATATACATTACTTGATAGTAATTCTCTAGAATCTGCTGCGAGTCAAACATAATTAAATAGAAAATTACATGTTGATTGATTCTATAAATTACTACTAACTGGACAACTTTTGTGATGCTTTTCTTTATCGCCCCAAAACCTATAGTGCAATGACCAGGGAGGCACCACGGGAGAAATATGGAAATATTTACCGTGACTTCAAATTTTCCATTCGTTCTCACAGGAGGTCGAGCCTGGGACCCGTCGACAGTCGCTTTATCTATCTATCTATCTATCTATCTATCTATCTATCTATCTATCTATCTATCTATCTATCTATCTATCTATCTATCTATCTATCTATCTATCTATCTATCTATCTATATCTATCTATCTATATCTATCTATCTATCTATCTATATCTATCTATCTATATCTATCTATCTATATCTATCTATCTATCTCTCTATCTATCTATCTATATCTATCTATCTATCTATCTATATCTATCTATCTATCTATCTCTCTATCTATCTATCTATCTGTCTGTCTATATATCTATCTATCTATCTATCTATCTATATAGCTATCTATCTAGCTATCTATCATCTTATCATCTATTTCTCTCTCTCTATCTCTCTCTTTATATATATATATATATATATATATATATATATATATATATATATATATATATATATATATATTAGGGTGGTGCTTAGAAATGAACTTTCAAAAATCTCTGCTCTCACCCCTATTTTTGTTCTTTTATATATAGAAACTCTTAAAATAAAATATTAAGGTATTCAGTTCATGTTTACTGGTAGCTCAATGGCGTCAAAGTTTAGGAGTATTGGACCGTGATGAAAATACATAGTTTACTACACTGTTGTTGTGTGTTTAACACTGTATAATATTAATTCAAGTTATGTGGATTGTCCTACACTGCTGTACTAAGCATATAAAACATGTAAATAGGCCTGGAAGTGGTAATTTAATACACAGCAGGCCTAGTAGGCCTAGACAAAGAAACTATTAGCAACACAGTATAGGCCTACCTACACCACCTAGAAACCATTTGCAACGTGCCAGTTTGGCAGTTTGCCAGCAAACAAATAGTTAAGAGATAAATTTTATAGCAATGGCTGGGGTAGACCGGACATTATCTGACAAGGAAAGACGTTCAGCAGACAGAAAGCAGCGGATGATGTTAAGACACCAAGAGATGAAAGAGCAGTAAAAGAGGCTTCTGGAGTCAGCAATCCTTGTATCCTCGTCATGCAGCAGTAGCTCAGCTGAGGAGAATGACAGCAACGAGCAGGGTACAACAGAATGTGAAGAACCTGTTGCAAGCTGCTCATCTCAAACACCTGCTAGTGCTAAGAAAAGGAGAGGCAAAAAGCCAATTCTAACACCTCGATTAACAGCTGCACTGGATCGAACAAAAGTGTCAAGCAATTCAGCAACACTTGTCATTGCTGAGACAGCCACGTCCCTTGGTCACGACGTTCTAGATCTGGCTCTGAACCGTTGGACAGTTCGCCGTCAAAGAATGCTACACAGATCCCAGTACGCAGAACATCTCAAAGCCGAGTTCCAAGCTGATTATCCTATGGTTGTGCATTGGGGTGGAAAGTTGATTTCGGATCTCACAAATAAAGAATGCATCGACAGACTTCCTGTAATTGTTTCTGGGAAAGGAGCATCACAGTTGTTAACTGTTGCAAAACTGCCTTCCGGCCTGGTGCTGCACAGGCCAGAGCTGTCTTTCAAGCTCTGCAAGACTGGGGTGTTAGTGACAAGATCAGAGGCATGTGCTTTGATACTACTAGTTCCAAAACTGGTCGGATCAGTGGTACCTGCATCCTGCTGGAGCAAAAACTTCAGCAAGGTCTTCTATCACTTCCTTGCAGACATCACATTAAGGAACTGATTCTGGGCGCATCTTCCAAGTCTGTCTAGGTGCCACTTCATCTCCTAAAGTTCTGCTATTCAAACGCTTCAAGGATCATTGGCAGTTCATTGACAGAGCAAACTATGAAACATCACTGACAAATTCAGATGTGTCTACTTTGCTAGAAGATGTGTGCAACTCTCTGATTGAATTTGCTCAGGAGCATATTCAAGAGCAGCAGCCAAGAGATGATTATCGAGAGTTCCTAGAACTTGCTCTGTTATTTCTTGGGGTCATGGAGCAATGCACCATGCTCGATGGATGTGGAAGGTTCTGTACAGCCTGAAGATATTGATGTTCAAAGGGCAATTCAGACTAACAAGCAAGGAAGAGAGAGGTCTTCAAGAGCTGTGCATCTTTATTATACGTGTCTACATGAGAGCCTGGTTCACGGCTAATCTGGCAGCCGCTGCTCCATACAATGATATGCTGTTGCTCCAATCAATTTTCAGCTACTCCGGAATCAATAGAGCTGTTTCCAGTGCTGCATCCAACAAGTTTTCAAAGTACTTCTGTAACCTATCCCCTGGATTGGTTGGGTTGGCATTCTTCGATGATCATGTATCAGCGGAAACAAAAAGACGCATGGTAAATTCCATGAATGAAAGCGCTAATGAGGAGCCAGAGGACATCAAGCTAATCTCAGTTGATTTGGAATCCTTCAACAACAGGAGGAATGAGGACTTCGTGTCGCCAAAGTCTAAGAGATTCTTTGACATGATGGAGCTTCAGACTGTATTCCTGGATGCTGACCCAGATGAGTGGACCAACCATGAAGATTATCTGTGATCTTTGGTGACCGCTCGGCAGATTCAGGTTGTCAACAACCATGCAGAGAGGGATGTAGCATTGATTCAAGAGTACAGTGGAATCCTCACCAGAGATGAGGAGCAGCTTCAGTTCCTGCTGCAGACTGTTCAACAGCATCGACAATCCTATCCAGACACTAAGAAACAGACATTGTCAAAATGACTTCTTATCGGACTGATAACATTGAACTATAATTACAGGTAGAATATTGTAGATGCAGGATTGTTTGTGCTTGTTTAATAATTAATTCTACTGTTTAATGTTGTGTTTAAGAAACTATCTTGGATTAAAAAAGCCAAAAATTCCAAAAGCGTGATCTGTTTACTTGTTGAACGTGGCCTACCTAAACTTTGGTTTCATTGAGCTACCTCTAAATATTAAGATATCAGCACCAATTTTTTTTCTAGATGTTTCTACATCCAAAGAACAATTTAAAGGGGTGAGACCTAAAGAAATCAAGGTTTTAATTTTTAGTGGTTCCTAAGCACCACCCTAATATATATATATATATATATATATATATATATATATATATGTATGTGTGTGTGTGTGTGTGTGTTTAAATCTGATAAAATTCACGTTGAATTAATACTTTTTTTAAAGAACATACTTCTAAAAACTTCTCTGTCAACTTTCTATTAACAGTACTTTCGCCATTTTGTTTAATGCTAATGAACATTTATACATGAATATAACAACTGTTTACCTTTATTTACACGATATACTGGATTAATTATTTTGTCCATTTCAATTTTACATATCGACAGTTTTTGATCACGAGTTCTCCAGTTTCACAAAGGAAAGTATAAATATGTTTTCAAATCAATCAATTAGAGACTATCAATTAGGTTACTATCAGCAGATTCATTTGAAAGTTCAATGAGCAGAGAAATGTCTGACTTAAATCATCATCTGAGTGCCGCTCTCCGTTATGGTTTGTGTGACTCCTAGTTTTCTCAGCTTTATTTACTGACTCAGACCATACATAATGCATTTTGTTGTCTTTTTTAACTTTGTGTCTAATCGGTAGGGGAGAAAACTGAGGTTAAAAACATAAATGCTCTAACTTGATACATTTATATAGGTAACAGCCCCTTAAATGGAAAAAAAAAATTCTTTCTAAAAATAATAATACATGTATATAGGAATTGAGAAACGAAATTTTAAGCTACTTCAAAGCAAGTTGGTATATAATGAATATATTATAACAATTTTTTTTAAAGCTTTCTCACGTTTATGTTTACCACATGCGGTATAAAAATGTTTGGGTCAAAATCTCTTAGAATGTATGTATTATACTTCATTAGACTTTGTGATGTCTTAGCAATGGACACAAATCGTGTGAATATGTGACATAATTTTTTTAATCAACATATCTTTTCTTCCCATCTCCTTCTTTTGTTTATAAACCAAATCAGATAAAATTACAACTTGTTTATCTCACACCTCATGTAAAGTCTAGCAAACCGCAAGTGTGGTAAGTGTTGCCAGACATATATATAAGAAAAAAATATAAATATAAGTCAGCATGTAAACGTTATTCTGAACCCATTCACCTCGGATATTGGTCACTTACGTCATTTGTTGGAGTGGCTGAAGTAGACACAAACCATTGGTCCGTGAAACCCACGTGCAAGCATGAGGCGTGTATGTGAGTTATAGAGTCTGTCTTTATAAACTTTTGAGCGTGCATGACGACAGAACTCAAACCTTACAGAAAAACATATTTGAAACAACGTTAATAAACATTTAAACATTTTAAAAAAAAAAGGAAATAATTATTCAATTATTCTTTTAATCAGTTGACACGGGGTCGAACTGTCGCGGGGTCGAAGTTTCGAGGGGTCGAAAGGGTGGGGTGGAACTCTCCGGGATTGAACTGCCCGTGGAACCGATTCTTTGATCTAGAAAATGTTAGGGGTGCTAGAGTGCCCGCTCTGTTCCCCTGAACCCATTTTTACCGCTAACTAATCGCTAACTTACCGCTAACTTACCGCTATCTTACCGCTAACTTACCGCTAACTTACCGCTAACTTACCGTCAACGTACCACTAACGTACCGCTATCTAATCGCTATCTTACCGCTAACTTCATAATTTTAAACATAAAGAAATCTACACAACACTTTGTATTTTCTGGAAAACAAAATAACACTTTGCACTAAATTTCACAACTAAAAGAGTACAGGGGAGCAGGCCCGTAGCCAGGTCAAAGTAAGAAGGGGGGCACCAATACCCAGCAAGGGGGTACCTTCTCATTTTAGTTACTTTTTCTTTATTTTTTCCTCTTTTTCTTCTGTTTAAGCGGGAGGCACTCCACACCTAGCGGGGGGGGGGGTGGGCACGGCCCCCAGTGCCCCCCCCCTTGGCAACGGGGCTGCAGGGGAGCACTGGTGACTGTAAGATAATGAAGTCAGATGTGTTAAAACAGAAGAGTTAACGGAATTACTGATGACTTTAAGATAATGAAGTCAGATGTGTTAAAACAGAAGAGTTAACGGAATTACTGGTGACCGTTATGATGGCCGTACTTCGTTGTGCGTTTGACGGTCGACCGGATGAGAAACCCGGAAACTTTATTTGAAGTAGTGATGAAGGTTTCTAAGTTCTCATAGCAGACGTCCTCAAAGGTTGGCTCGCGAGCCACTAGTGGCTGATTTTAGTGGGTCGCCAAAATTTTAACAATTTCTCAATCGAGATTTCTTTTTCTTTGAATTCTAAATAGAGCAAATAATTAATGCGTTTAAAAATTATGAAATTTTAACTCGTTGATCAGGCACAAATGGGTGAAGGAACTGTTATGTTAACACATGCTACTATAGCAGCTGAATGACTTCGAACTGACACATGTCAATAAACTAATCTGAATAGCGTAACTTAAGCAAATGTAACGATTAAACAGTGTAAATTATTAATCTTGCTGGTTTATAATGCCATTTGATAAAAATATTTGAAGCCACGCTTGAGTTGTATGAGAGTCAAACTCCCGTTCTGGAGATAGTAAAAATACTTAAACTGTCCGCAGTTTATTCAATTATATTTCATCACGAATGGGTCTCGAAAACCAAACCGAATATACAGTCGATTCCGCTTAATAGGGCGTGAAAGTCTGACGTCACAAGCGCCATTTTGGTTCCAACCATACTCGCCCGATAGTGTTGTTTTCATAGACATACATGTAGATGTCTATTATTGCTTTTAAAATATTGAATATTATCATAAAGAATGGTACAATATATTGCTCCAGACTGTAACCATCGACCGGAACGTGAAACTTGTTCTTTTTTTGCTTTTCTGATGGTAATAAGCAAAAACTTTACTTCAGAAATGGATGGCACTAATACTAATAAGGTAAGGTTTGTATGATGTGAGTGACTGTCTTGTTTTTATTTGTAGCTTAATCATTAGTGGGACTGAAATCATTATAAAAGTAACCAAAAAAATATGTAAAGAATTTACTGTAAACATATTGTTTTAATTACTGTATTTCGCGATAAATTGTATAACGTAAGGATAATATGCTGTCTTTACACTTTAATGATAACATTGAAAAATGATTTAATATTACTTGTGGAAATCGTACCATACCAGACTAAATAATTATCATATTAATATATAGTCAATTTTGATTCATTATATATTATTATGTACTAAATGAACTTATTGAGTTTTGTGCTGGTCTGTTAGTGTTAATAGTGTTAATAGTCTAATATTACATTTTTATATTTGTAAAACTTATTGTTACTTCAATTTTTTTTCTTAGACAACAGGACAAACAACTTTCCAGGCTGTGATCATGTCAAGCTAGAAATGGGACTAATGATATGGGATCTGAATCTTTCTAAGAAACAAAAACTCTTTCTTTAACAAGAAAGACCAAGTTAAAGATTAAAGAGATAGGGTCTACAACTGCCAATTTTATTAAGACAGTGAACTAGAAGATAAAGTTATTTTTTTTTGTATGGAAAATAAACAAGAAAGATATAATAACCGCCTCTAGTCTTTATTAAATAGTCAAATAATGAAATTTACAGAAATTCTTGATAAAGGTGAGAAACATTGCATGCAATCATAATATATACACCAATCTAACATAATTATTTTGAAATTGTTTAAATATAAGAGTACAGTACCAGTATCACACATTTTTGAAGAATATATAAAGGCTATAAAAAGCATTGTCTATAGTATAGTCTCTCCATGAAATAGTTTAGTCTCTTCATGAAAACTTCAATTATGGCTTCACCAGCCCATCAGCAGAATCTCCAAGACATTCACTTCCCTCTTGCCATATTCCAGTTTGAATGACTGAAAGGTTTGTTATGGAAGTGAAAATACTAATTGCCTCAGCTCCTACAAAGTTGAGTGTACTTGAGGTGTAGGGTTAAGTGCAATTTTATTCTTTAATCAGTTTAAAATCATAGTCGGCATTGCTTAATATTATCATCCTAACAATAATTCGAATAAATTAATATAAGCTAATTACTGAAATATCCACCTACCTTCACTTAATAATCATTATTTTTCTTAATAGAATAATCTCTCCAAGTAGACAAGTGATACACATTGATGCTGTGTAAAGCTGGTTCCATGTTAGTGTAGTCTACTTCTCTACGACCATTAAATGTAATAAAACACTGATAAAAACATTTTCATGTTCGAACAATATCAGTCAGCTACAACATGTCACATTATGTAGCGTTTTTCACATATATCTAAAAATATAATATCTTTTGAAGCTATTTAATGAGAGTACACATTGACGCTATGGCTATTATCACTGGGTTCCACGGATGTGTGGAAACAAAATGGCGATCGTGACGTCACGACTTTCACGCCCTATTTGGGACACATCGGGACCGAGGCATTTTGTCCCAATTAAGCGGCTGTCCCAATTAAACATACACATTTACTATTGGCTTCTTGGTTTGGTTTCTTTGAGATTTGTCCCAAATAAGCGGCTGTCCCAATTAAGCGGTGTCCCAATTAAGCGGAATCCACTGTATTACACATCGCGAATTACAAATGATTGAGAACCACATAATTACTAAACAATCAAGTAAGTAAAAAAGTATTAGCATTGTGCTAGCCACACAATCATAGCGTGGACATAGAAACATAAGGAGGGTTTATATTTCAACTGCACTGATGGGGCTTTAGGGAAAACATTTTCTTAATAATTCAATGATCTTAGTGCCCCTGAAATGCACTTTTTGATTGGACACTATGACTACGTGAAAATATATTTACAAACAATAACATGTTTTCATCCTCATTAACTAGGATACCACTAGGTCCTTAACTTTAAGGAATCTTGTTTGAAAATGTTAATTTACTACGAGTCATCATTTCCTGAAATCCCACCATACTCAAGTGTTTATTCTGTGTCTGTATACTGTACATCCTAGTACAAATGACTTAAAACGACTGCTGTTAAAGATAACAACTACACAGTGCGATTTCATTGCTTGACATATCTCCATGTACTGACATCTATGTCCCATGTACTGACATTTATGTCCCATGTACTGACATCTATGTCCCATGTACTGAGATGAAGACATGGACGAACATAATGAAAACATGCAAGAGACGAGCACTCCGATGGGAGAAACAAATCATGGATATTTCAATTTTTCTGATAATAATTTAACGCAAAATGCCATTCGTAAAAGCCAGTGAGTAAACTATGAAATAAGGTGGTGTGAGAACAATTATTGTTTATCAGATTATTTGTTAGATTTTGAAGAACATTAGCAGCATATCACATTTCGTTAGTCAAAACGGATTTTTTTTTATTGAGAATGTTGTAGACTTTATAAACTCCATGTCGATCATCCGTTGTCATATTTTCTTTATTTGTAGCTCTCTGTTACTAATAGATTTTAATCAGCCGGTACAAAATGAAAGAAATAGTTTTGAATAACTAAATAACATTAAAACTAAAGTACTCAATTATTATAGTATATGTTTTTAGCATTACCATATTTGTTATATATGGAGTGAGAGTAGTAAGAATAAAAGTTAACAAAACATCTTTATTATTGTAGCAATTGTAAACAAGTAAATATAATTGATATAAAATCTATCTGTACAGCTCATTGAAGATTTTCATACGATGCCCATGGAAGGGGACATCTTAGAGGTGATGGTTCAATGTACAGGCAGCGAGGATAGTTTGAAACTGTTTAAAATGTTTTAGGAGTATAGGTGTAATTTAATCGTAAAAAATTTGTTTCTTCTTTCTAGAGACTCCACTATTGAAGCTGCCATCTACTATGTTGTTGTCTCCTTACTGGTCGTCGGTCTGCCTGGAAATATTGCCATAATGGTCATCACTTTGAGACTCAAAGATCGGTCATCGACCATGGTAGCTATATCCTACATGGCGCTGTTCGACAGCCTGGCTCTGGTCAGTAAAAGTATCACATACGGTCTGGAGTACAACAGAGTCCACTTCGGGGTAGTGGGCTGCAAACTGTACTATGTCCCTGTGGTCGCTTCGTCGGCCATCGCCAACTGGACACTGGTTCTAATATGCGTGGAGCGATTTATCTCAGTCACATACCCCTGGAAGAGATCACGACTTATCACAACAAAACGAGTCCACAGGACTGTCCTAGGGTTGTCTATACTCATGACAACGTACTTTGTCATACATTTGTGTATATTTTTCACATGGAATATGGGTAAGTGCCAAGTGAGTTACTCGTACCATGCTTATCGCCTTATTCGTCAAGTCATATCAACCATATCACCGTGCATACTGATAACAGTTCTGACAATACTGGTTCTCAGGAAAGTCTCATGTCAGAAGAAAAAGACTTTCACTGTTCAAAGGGAAACAAATCGTGGCAGGAAACAGATGGAAGAAACTCTCATTCGTCTCATGTTGTCCGCATCGATTATGTTCTTCATTTTGAACATTCCAAATATATTGATGGTGTCCATATTGTGGCCAGCGATTGGGTTTAGCCGCAGCACCGGAGTGGTGGTTGTGATAGTCTTCTTCTACTTCCTGCGAGACTCTTCGCACGCTTTCAATTTTTACATTTACTTCATCTCGGCTAAACGATTCCGACAGGATTTTATTCAACTGTTGAAAGATGTTGTATGCAAACAGAAATAGAAATTGATAGTTGTTTTCAATGACATGATGCTGAGATACTGAACATTTAGAATTGATTTAATGTTCATTATGTGCGGATATTATCATTCTAATACTGAGATACTGTACATTTAGAATTGATTTAATTTTCATTATGTGCGGATATTATCATTCTGTATACTGAGATAATATACATTTATAATACATTTAATTTTGATTATGTGCGGATATTATCATTCTAATACTGCGATACTGTACATTTAAAATACATTTAATTTTGATTATGTGCGGATATTATCATTCTAATACACACACAATAATTAATTGTTTGATTAAAATGATAATGTAAATAAAAATAATTTCTATCATGTTGTCAAATGACCTATTGACCTATATTTGTTTGTTGTATACACTAATATATATATATACTTTTTGATGTAAAAAAAAATTGTCAAAATTAACAAGTCTTTTAAAAGTTTAACTAACTGTTGATTACAATTGTTTATGTAAATACTGAAATGTCAGGGTTCTTGGTGAGAGTTTACACACAAGAATGATATACCTCACCCTATGGATTGTCTAATGGTTTGTGAAATACCAGATATTTTTGAGAATATATAGACTATAGGTCACAGTGAAATGTACAATAAACTGGAAAAGAAAATATATGTTGTAGTGATGAATTTAGCTTCTTCTTTTATACAGGTGTTATATAACTTCTCATATCAGTACTAATAAAATATGACATTTGGTTAAACTATGCTGGAAGATTTTTTCTTAACTAGCTGTACCCTGCCAAAACCTTTGCTTAGAGTTATATCCCCTTAGGTTTGATCTGTAGGCTAGGTTATTTTTTGTTTCGGGCAGATCCGATTATTTCATGATTTTATTTTAAACTGGAATACCGTAGTATTATATATATATATATATATATATATATATATATATATATATATATATATTAATTATAGCCTTAATTTATTCGATGATATAATGTAGATTTAGAAAAAAAATAACTTCATTTTAATTCTTGTTAATGAATTAAATAAATTAGAAAGCGTATGATAGTTTACTGATGGAGAACTACCGTAGGTAGCATACTAGATTTATTATTTATTCACCGATATCAGCTGGACAAGTGCCGACCAAATAACTTTACGACATGACAATAAAATAATGTATTGGTAACTTTAACTTTTTGTGTTATCTATAGCATGTAAAATTATAGAGCAAGTAAAAAGATAATAGTCAAAAAACAATGAACGAATCAGATTATGTTAAAAAAATTTTTTGTTAACTTGATCTATGCAGATTTGATGATTTGAATTTTTTTTCAACTAGTCAAACTGATTGAGGTCTAAACAAACTAAAATATCAACACTGACAGGTCAGATTAACAATTTAAATACAAGGCCTCCACCATCAACACATTTGAGGAAAGTCTGTTCACCATAACATTTATAAAGCTGCAACTACCAATACTACCAACACTACCAATACTACCAATACTACCAATACATCACGTTGTATTCATAAAATATAATTCATGGTTACCAAAAATAAACAATACTCTTTTAACGTCTTAGGAATTCGCACAATTTAGAGTCTTACATTATTTCAACCGTATTTTCAATTCAGAACGTCTGGAGCTTTGTTTATTGTTTGTGCGCCAGGTCCAGACCTGCATTTCATCGTTTTGATAAATACAAACTTGTATTGAGATTTCAGAAATCGTTAACCAGATATTTTCAAATAGTTTATCATTTGTTTTGACTGTTGACACATTATAGCTCGTCGATTTGACTTTAATATTTATTGCGAAATATTACAATGGTTTTTTCATTCGGTGATGTTTATCGGACATTTATTTATATGTTACATCGGCCTTGTCTTTAATGTTATTTTAACTTTTTAAATTAGTTCCAATAATGTGATGAGTTCATTTTTTATATAAAACAAAACTAATAAATAACAATAAATAAAAAAAAAGTGTATAGTAGATTGCTTCATTTGTTTTAATGTCATGTTTTGTATATGAAAATCAGAAAGTAACAGATATATTACAGTATAAAGATAACATTTATAATAATTTGAAAAAAAGCTTTTAAGCTAGCAACAAAAACCTTAAATTGGAACCATAATTATATTTTGCACATTCAATATTCTAACTGAATAAAATGTCAGGGAAATATCATACAGGGTCGGTTTTCTGCGGCGGACAGCGGAATATTTCTAAGGGCATTAAGAGATTCGTCATAAATAGGAATAATTAATAACTATTGAAATTGAGTACAAAAAAATGAAATAAATATTTTTTTTTAATTGGACTGACGCCAACATGTAAAAGTGTGCACTATTTGTATATTTGCTGCTTTGGTATCATTTGGCTGATGTACGGTTTATTATAAAAGCCAAAATTAATTTTAATTTTGTTGCATTGGTATTAATGACGCCCGGTGACATTCTCAAAATGTCAATGTAAAAAGTACAAAAGTTATACAATTGCTGCCCCCCTTGCTTGAGGCAACTCTGCTCCTCTTGATTGAGGCAATGCTGCCCAGGCCGGTCCCATCCTGTGATGCTATTTGCTATTAATTTATCGGCAATCCGATGAATGGAAAAAAAAGAAAAATTCTGTTTAGCGGATTCTTTTTTTTCTTTACGGAACAAAAAATAAAAGGAAAATAATAAAGCTTTCCTTGACTTTTGGGAAAACTTTGCAACATAGAGGCTGCAAAATTATAGATGGAGTTTATCTAAATATTGAATCGGAAACTATTTTAAGACGAACTTCAGGGTGTGCTAAACTTATAATGAAAAATCTAAAAAAAAAAAAACACATCTGCCCTAAATAAAGTTATAATTCAGCGAATACTTTATTTGAACTGCCTGTTAGAACCAAACGAATTTGTAATTCAAGTTGAAAATAAACAGTTCCATAGTGATTCCATAGTGATTTATAGAAGATAAACATCTTATCTTTACAAGAACCTCACAGATATGGATACAACGCATAGCACCTAGGGCCCATGAAACATTACTGGGGCCCGTCGATGCCTGGAAATTAAATTAAACCATTTCATTCTCTACACTTCACACTATTTCATTCTCTACACTTCAAATCTTACATTATCTGACCTATAATTCAAGTTGCATGGACAATAGAAGCACCATCATAAGTTAATTTGTGTGGTGACAGATTTTAGACTGGTCACTTGTAATGCATCGGTAAAGTTCATCACATCTACATCATCGATCCTACATTATAATCAATAGAATATCTAAAAATGTGTATTTTTTTAATCACGTAAGACAACAATATTTATTTTTTAAATGCTTAATCAAAATACTTAAACTATGAAAACAACTTATTGAACTTTTAATAAACATACTATAGAAAGCAATGAGATGTATTCTATTTATAGTTTCAAAATTTGACAAATAACAATCTTTAAAAAGTATCCTATTTAAAGTTTCAAAATTGGACAAATAACAAGCTATAAGATGTATTCTATTTATAGTTTCAAAATTTGACAAATAACAAGCTATAAGATGTATTCTATTTAAAGTTTCAAAATTTGACAAATAACAAGCTATAAGATGTATTCTATTTAAAGTTTCAAAATTTGACAAATAACAAGCTATAAAATGTATTCTATTTAAAGTTTCAAAATTTGAAAAATAACAAGCTATAAAATGTATTCTATTTATAGTTTCAAAATATGACAAATAACAAGCTATACGATACATTATATTTTTAGTTTCTAAATATAACAAGCAATAAGATTTATTCTAAGTACAATTTTTCAATATTCATAACAATTCATAAACCTATTAATTTTGCTAACATACATAAGGATCAAATGCATTTAATATTTTCTTACAACGACTAAATTATCTGAGAATGTATATAGTAGAGTCCACGCTATGGATAACAGATTGTATATAGTCTGCAGAAAGAGAAGACACTAATGTCCTCTCCCTTTGGCTATAAAATGCCGCCATATTTAGAGTCAATGGCTTTATAGTTTCGTAGTTAGCTAGGGCCTTTTCTCAATTCAAAGATAGTAAAAAATGTTTTTTAAGCTAAGATTATAAATGAAAAACTTATCATTTGGTTAGAAGTATTAAAAAACCTAAATATATTTTAAAGTCTCAAGTCCGCTACCAGGTATTATTAATAATTATACCTTTAGTAATATTTTATTTCAATTAATATTAGTGTAGCACTAAAAATAAAAAAAAAACAACAACTGAATGATACATTGCTGACAAAAAAAAACCTGTCTGTGTTAGAAAATCTATATTACATTCTGTGCAATGAATTTGCGGATGAAGTATTAGGAGATGCCTGTTAAACAAAAAACCAGCTATGTACAATATGACTTAGTCTCATTATGTTATCAAATAAAAAATTGGCAGCAGTCAAAATCGGTAATGTATATTATGACTTTCAGTTTGCATTATGTATATATTCTGTGTTATTTGAGTAGATATTGTCACTTGGATTATGTAGTTATTCTGTGTTATTTGAGTAGATATTGTCATTAGGATGATGTAAATATTCTGTGTTATTTGAGTGGATATTGTCACTTGGATTATGTAAATATTCTGTGTTATTTGATTGGATATTGTCACTTGGATTATGTAAATATTCTGTGTTATTTGATTGGATATTGTCACTTGGATTATGTAAATATTCTGTGTTATTTGAGCAGATATTGTCATCAGGATGATGTAAATATTCTGTGTTGTTTGAGTGGATATTGTCACTTGGATTATGTATGTATTCTGGGTTGTTGTGTAAACACTGCCAGTATGATTATATATATATATATATATATATATATATATATATATTATGTGTTTTTGTTTTCACTATTATTGACAATGGACTGTTCTCTTCACTATACTAATCAGTTCCTTTCTAAATTTTTTGACTAGTGTTACGTAAGCGAAAAAATTTAAGCAGTGTTTAGAATTTGAGATGATAAGTATGATGTATCTAAAAATAACATAGCTTTGTTCAATAGAGGAGTTAAAAACTAGAGATAAAGACAGAATTAGGTGCAAAAAAAGAAAAATATTTAGCATAATAAACAAAGTTACAGTCGAAATCAACAACCTAATGACGGTTCTCTCTAGTCTTTTTCTGCTGTGACTTACAATTTGATTTTGTCTGCTTTGACTAATTATTTGGTTTTGTCTGTTGTGACTTACAATTTGGTTTCGTCTGCTGTGGCTAATTATTTTGTTTTGTCTGGAGCATTTTAGTTTTTTAACTATCGCACTCGTGAGTACAGTGATTAATATGAACGGTAAACATGTATAAACAGAGTGTAATATCAGATTAGCTACTAAAACAGAGATATATTTGATTGAACAATAGCCATAGTCCACTTTGTAATCAACATATATCAATGAAAAACTAATAAAATAAACGAACAATGCAATAACTAATATCGTCATGGCAATATAGACACGACTCATTGTCATAAATTGATCTCTCTGGAATGGAAAATAAACTGAAATAAAACGCTCAGCGCAAATGAAAACCAAAGTCCAGTTTGATAATGATGCACAAAAAAAAACCAAAAATGTAAACAATTTGCATTCAATTTTACCAATGGGTATATGACCACCTAAAATTCCATAAAAAATGAGTCTAACGAAGAGGGTTATCATGTCGAAAGTGGCCAGGTAAGTGGTCAGATGTGTGTAGATGGTCCTCATATTCAACGTCAGCATGACAGCTATTATTGCAACATTGCCAGACCCCCTCGATGTAGAACATGACAGAATAAAATTCTTTACTGCTGAAATATCAAATAGAGCCATTTATATACATATCCCACTTCATCAGTTTCAGTCGTTTTATTTTATTTTTAATATAAAAATGGTTAAGTTATTAAACCAGTCCAAAAGCATTAAGACACACATTTTATAAAGTTTGCTGTATTAATTTTTAAGCAGCTTGTAATATTACCGATAATAGAATTACAAATTTTAGGACTATATTGGTATCTGTATTTATCACCGACCGGAAGGGGTCAGTAACAATGCTTTTATTTTTGTATCATATATATATATATATATATATTGTTATGGGTTGTGAGTACTTGGGCGAAATCATCTCCACTTCAGCTCTTCAACTCTTGATTCCTTCTTCTACCCTCTTAACATTAATAGGTTCCAACCACCCATTACTACTCATACCCCCGTAATTACGTCATACGAACAGGTGGTCAGCGGACCTCGGATCAAACGACCCTACGATCCTACGACGAGACGCTGGAAATGAATCTGGCAAGGGGGAGGGTGTAATTTCGCACCTCTTGCCGACAATCTATTAGGGTGGAGATTACAATGATTTTTACTTATTGTACTTGGCCCCAAAGCTAATGGCCCTTACTTTCTTTCCAAGATGATATCGTATGTTATGACATCAATAACTGTTACGATTCTAAAAGTTAAAATATAAATGAATTCATAGCAAAATCTCCACAAACTAGATTTTCTATTTTGTTTTTAAATCCTTTTCCAGCCGCGGGCCAAGGGCGGTAACTTTCGTAAATAAGAACAGTAACACTTTTAAATACAAACTAAACATTTTCCCAAAAATCATTCGAAAGTCCAACTGCTGCATTGAATCTTCATGAGAAGTATTAGTAAGACACATCAGTCACATGACATGGGGAATTATGAAAGCTGGATGTATTCTGAGAAGTTGTTATATGTAATTATAGTGCGTTTACAGAGGCGACCCAAGCAGTTGTTGACGAGTGTCATTACGTGGGATTTGAGATACACCTTTCATTTCGCAACTGTAATAAAACAACAAAAAAATCTCAAAGCGCAGAACTAGGGACTGTAGCAGTTTTGTCTTTCAATGAGACATCGCCAGCTGAGAATTACGGGGGTCTATGTCCACAAAAAGTGATTTTGAGTAAAATGAAATTTATAGTTCACGTTTGTGTACTTTGAACATATTGAACGGAAAACAACTGTTATGTTGTGAACTCAATTTTGACACTATATATATACCAAAAATAAAGGAGATGGAGCCCACAACGACAAACTATAATACTGTAGCTTCAGATGAAAAATTTTCGTTTTTGGACATAGAGCTCCATAATTCTTAGCTGACGACATTTACAATGGTATACATTTTAAAGACGCCCTGTATTTGAGTGGTAGGCTAAATGTAATAAGTTAATTTTATAATACAAAAAAAATGCTTCGGAAAAAAATTTAGCTTGGAAAAAGTTAGTAAACATATTTATTTATACTATTCAACATAGAAGAACATAAACATTGCAGCTTTACATACTATTACTTGTATAGGCCATATAGTGTTAATTGTCGTTGAATGTTCAACACACTATATTACTTACACATTGTGGTGCCCAATGCCAGTGAGATTCATTGTAGCATTCAAATGTGTATCATTTAGATCTGACATAATTGCCTGGCTGTTACTCAAGTACAAACAATTATAGGAAAATTTGGTGGGTGAATATCCCTCAACACTACTAAAAGGATTAGTGAAACTGTGTAAGAATGATAATAATATTAGTCATGGATTTCATAACAAAATAATAATATAGAATTTATTTTAATATGAATGTGTTTGTTTAATATAATTTCGTATTATTAATACTAATTTATTTTATTAAAACTATAAAACTAAATAAATCAGAGATCGATAGATAGATAGAGAGTAGAAATACATGAATAGCTAGATATAAGTGTGTGAAGTCCTGTAAAGATGAAATTAAATCTCTTCGATACTATAAACCACTCATATGACAGATTTTTTTGTGCCCTTCTTTCGTCCCCACCATAGTCGATAGTGCAATTTTCATGGAGGCACCATTGGAGACAAAGCAGGAACATTGACCATGACCTGAAATATCTATTGGGTCTCACCGGAGATCGAACCAACGACCCTTAGGTCGACAGTTAAGCGCTTTGCCTCACAACCATCCGTCCTCTAGATGATAACATTGGTTAAAATATCAATATAAATAGCTTTATACAACATTGCAATAAAATATCAATATAAATAGCTTTTTACAGAATTGCAGTTACCTTTATACAGCATTGCAGATGAAGAAAAAAAACGTGGAGAACTCACCTGTCGCCCAACCAAAAAAAACAGAATCTATCAAGCTGGTCGAAATTCTCAAAAGCTTCTGCCGTTCAGTGAGATATTATGTGTTGAATGAGATTTTCCTTTGAAATATAACCTCTATATTCTTTTCCATGTCAGCTCTTATTACACAAGTACAAATATGGAGTGATAGTTGTTTCCCGTATTTAAAAACAAAATTATAATGTAATGAGTAAAGTACAAGAAGAAAAGTACATGTAATTAAGTATCACACTTCAAAATCGCAGACAATCTGTGACGGAGGCTTCCATTAGTAGTTCTCGCCTTTGAGTTAATGTCGCGTGCGGTGACGAGACTCGTCAGTGTAGGATAAAAATCTACAACAAAATCCTATCCGATTAAGGCTTGGGGCCTGGGGTGGGGGGGGGGTAGTTGATTTATTCGTCCACGGTCAGATTGAGCTACAGAATAGATCAAGATGGCCGTAATGGACCGCTTGTGACCACTGTGTGACTAGCTGTGTGTGTATCTGTGTGAATAGATGTAAGTGTATCTGTGTTAGTAGCATTGTGAGTAGCTGTGTGTGTGTATCTGTGTGAATAGATGTAAGTGTATCTGTGTTAGTAGCATTGTGAGTAGCTGTGTGTGTAGCTGTGTGATTATCTGTGTGATTATCTGTGTGAGTAGCTGCATGTGTATCTGTGTGAGTAGTTGTCTGTGCATCTGTGTGAGTAGCTGTGTGTTTATCTGTGTGAGTAGCTGTGTGTATCGCTATGTATCTCAAAAATTATAAGCCATGCCGTTTGCTGCTACCAATATGTGTCTTCAACCAATGATTGTCAGCCATAGTGTTCGCTAATGCCAGCATGTCTTCAACCAATGATTGTCAGCCATAGTGTTCGCTAATGCCAGCATGTCTTCAACCAATGATTGTCAGCCATAGTGTTGACTACTGCCAACATGTGTCTTCAACCTATTAGTGTCAGCCATAGTGTTCGCTGCTGCCATCATGTGCTGTGCAGTCATACATATGTTTTTTCAAGTGTCAATTGTCTTGTTTTTTTTCACACTTTGGTTTATTCAGTGGCACTTGACCTATAAACAGTTCACTATTGTTGTTGTTGTTGTTGTTTACACTTTTGTTTGCTCAATGGAACTTGACCTATTAACAGTTCACTATTGTTTTTGTTCCCTCACAGATCAGTTAATAAAAGATTTAGATCTTGTGTTGAAATAAGCTCAAGGTCCCTGATTGGGCGATGTTAGGTGGACGCAGGCCTGGATTAACCATTTGACCAACAAGGCAGGTGCCTAGGGCACGAGGTGTTTGGGGTGGGGGGGGGGTACCACAAGTCCACAATAAAAATGTGTATATTGTCCCGGTAGCCGCGCGTAATCGACAGAACATTATCAAAATTCAAATGAGATATTGAATCGCACATTATTTAATCTTGGTCCCATAATCTGGAGGTAAAATACCTTTTTGAGTTGTTTTTTTTTTGTGCTATTTTTGTTTTACTTAACGGCTTAGAACTACTTTACACTAGAAAGATTTGAAGAAGCAATACCAGGTGTAGATTATAAATCAACTTTGACCCGAAATGGTAAACGAAAGACAGTGGACATTTGATACAAAGATGAGTAGACGTGGACAGGTGTAAAATGATATAACATTTCGATATTCATGTTTGATCGATGTATTGTCAGGGCCGGATTTAGACTTGCTAAGGCCCTAAGCTATTTGAGATATGGGGCTATGTGTAAATCCAGATATTATTTGTCAGTACCAAATATATACGTATATATGACAATTGCACTCTCGAACAGTTATTTGGGGGTCTCCCAGTAGGGACTCTAACCTATAAGTTGTGTAGCTTCTACGTAAATTCTGTACTGATTATTATGAAGGACTAATTATTGCGTACCCTGAAGATCTGAACATTAATTTATGTAGTGACCTACAACAGTTCCACTTGTATATATACACCACAAGTTTCGTGCATCAGAATCCAAAATCTGAAAACAACACAATCAGTCATGTAGAATTATATATGCAGAATTGTATATATATATATATATATATATATATATATATATATATATATAGAGAGAGAGAGAGAGAGAGAGAGAGAGAGATAAATAGATTGATCGATAATTAGATAGATAGATACTGGATTAACCTATAAGCAATATAAACCACGAGCTCAGGGCATCACAGAAAATGTACAAAATGTACATAGCCTAATTAATCCTTCACATTATAAAATTAATTTAAAAAACATTTCTTCTTTTAATGTCAAATGAACAATTTCTATAATTAAAAAAGAGATCATATTGGTCGCCATGTTCATTCTATAACAAGAATTAGAAAGATTGTAAGCTGTACTAAATTTAAACAACTAAAGACGTTGTTTACACAGCACAGGATGCATTCATGCTGTCGTTCATATAAAATTGAGGAACATGTTCAAATGTAGACATTGTCTTTCCTATAATTCTTTTTTTTAATAGTTAGTCAACCAAACTGTTCTCAGATGAAATATATTTCTCCCTGTCATAACTCTGTTATATTTACTGTAGTCAGTGCATGTTGTAAGTTTCTAGTCAACATGAAAAGAGATGTGTTAGAGGGAATTCCCTGTAGTACGGTAACGCACCAAATGAATGGGTTATAAAAAACGGAAGGAAAGATAAAAATAAGAAGAGACACTGACGGTTATTGGAGGTACATGTTTTATTTTATTAAAACTATGTCTTATTTGTAACTTGAGTAAATAAAAGAAACCACCGTCGCCATCCTCGACATGTTTTGTTAATAAAGAAATTAATCATGAAATGGTGAATAGTGTCATTTTCTTTACTGTACATTTGTGTTGGACTAGTGATGTCAATCTGATTATATTTTAAGGAATGAGGTTACAGGAAGATAATAAGCTCACTATACATGAAGGAGTAGTTTAGCCTTCTGAGGAGATATGACACTCCCTCTGTCGAAAAACATAAAGTAGGCATGGTGTCTTATGTCCATTATGTATATGAGCCGATTGTTTGCACAAAATTAAATGGAATTTCTGATTTAAAAAATTAGAAAGTAAAAAATAAAGTAGCAGATACTCGTTTATTCTTGGATGAATTGAAGCAGGCATACATTTATAACGACTGCTTGCTATTTTTTTCTACATAAAATTATCAATATTTATTTTATACTGGTATATTTAAAATAAGTATTAATATATATTCAAAATGAAATCTGAAACACATGACTTTTTATAATTTTATACAAAATTATTGTTTTTTTTCTTATTGAGATTTACTCAATAACCTGTCCGGTATTTTATTATCAGACAGGAAAATGACCATGGGATCAAAGGATAACAAAAAGAAAAAACTATTTTTAAAGCCGTTAAGATTTTATTTTATATATTGTATAAAAAAAAAAAAGAAATTCAAAATATTTTTTTATATATTTTTTTGTGGTTTTCATTTACCAAAATAAAATATAAAATATATATATATATATATAAAAGGCATAAAAAAGAACATAAAAAAATAAACTCGCTTTTTCAGAAATGTTATAAAATGCACTAAAAAGTAGAATAAATAAATAAATGTTTCATTACTCAGAGAAGCGTGGGAGCACACTCACCGCAAAACCCACGCTATAACCTCAGAACTATTTTAAGTCATATAATGATGTTCACATCCTGTTCAGCCTTCAAACTCCATATAAAGTAATATGTATTATATATTTTGTAAAGTCTTTATAGTATCTACATTTATTTAACAGCAAATATTTGCCTCTTTTTTGTCGACGTTTGACTTTTTGTGAGATAAATAAATAAATAAAGAGACTAACAAGTCTAAAAGACTTAGCTGAAAGATTGTTTTTTTTTAATCCAGGGGAGATAACTGAAAACAAACCAGATTTGCACTTATGTATCGTATTGTGTAAGATAATTATTTTTGAAAGAATACACAAATAACGATAGGGTTGCGCTTATTACATTAAATCTTGAAATGTCGCTAACAAATATATTTTTGGTACACATTATGAGTGATTAGAAAGCTCTGCTAACAGATAACTGATAAAAAAGATACATTATATTTATTTAAGCATGTGTCAACAGAGGGGAGTTACCTTAAAAACTATCACACCATAACGTGTGTTGTCTCCCCTGATTATAAAAAAAATAATGTACATTGTGTCGCTGGTTAAAATTTATACAGTTTGACTTTTTTAAAAGAATTTTTACTTGAATAGTAAATGTAAAAAAATTCGATTTACAACTATATGAAGCCCACACATTGGCCCCTTGGCCCCACATTTTACACTCTACAAAGGCCACGCAAACTTATGAGGCCGCGTCTGGGTTTCTAGTGGCTTTAGTGGCATAAATAACTTTTACCTGAGGCAATCGAGGAAATGTACAATAAAAATATGAGAAGAAATATGAGTACAAATATCAGTACAAATATGAGTACAAATATCAGTACAAATTATTATTGCATTATAAAAAAAATATTTTCTAAAAAACAACATTTTTATTGCGTAGTAGTAAGAATATTGCATTGTCATCGGGTTCTGAGTTTTATTGAAAGTATCAGGGCTATAGCTTATCGGAAAGTGGTCTAAAATTGGATTGCCAAATTCGGCGGACAGACAAACAAACAAACAGACAAACATACAAGAAGTGAAGTTAAGAAAAATGTTGTAATAAAATCAGTACAAATATCAGTACAAATATCGGTACAGATATCAGTACAAATTTCAATACAAATATCAGTACAAATATTAGTACAAATATCAGTACAAATATCAGTACAAATGTCAGTACTAACATCATTACATAAATCAGTACAAATATCATTACAAATATCACTAGAAATATCATTAGAAATATCAGTACAGATATCAGTAGAAATGTTAGTAAATAACAACATTTGATAGCATGGACACCATCTGGCAACCTACAATAATTCGATAATAAACCACGTCAACATTGAAGCTGTTTGTTCTCATCAACAGCAGTAGCCTTCTCCTCTTAATTTTATTTCAGTCATACAGTAACCGAAGTTATTTACTTATGATGGATACTAGCCATCGTAATTTAAGGAACATATAAACATGTCTACAACGTTCGTCGAGGGGGATGGATGGATGGTCGTGTGTTACAGCGCTCGACTGTCGACCTAAGGGTCCCTGGTTTCGATCTTTGGTGAAGACCAATGGATATTTTTGGTCATGGCTAAAGTCATGCTGTATCTCCCGTAGTACCTCCATGGCCATTGCACTATCGGCGATGGTAGGGATGAAAGAAGGGCACGGCGAAAACCGTCCCATTTGTGGTTTATAGGATCTAAGAGAGTTCATCTCATCCTTACATGGACTTCATGCACACACACACATACACAACGTTCGACATTTCAGTTAGCGCCTGAAATAAATGTAAGTTTGTTTTTTCAACGTATATGAAAACTAGAAATGCAAAAATTATTTTTTAAGTTACTCATAAAAAATTTAAAATGTAAAATCAAATATTAAAAAAGTTATCACTTCGTTGGTCTAATATTCAAAATTTCGGTAACTTAAAATTTATATTAGTTAAGTTCAAATAGTAAACGAATCTATCATTTGTTTTGTATATCTTATGGTTTGGCTCGACCAGCCGACTCGCGCAGTGACGAACAAAACTGTGTCCTATTACCGATATAACATCAATTAATTGTGTGACGAACAAAACTGTGTCCTATTACCGATATAACATCAATTAATTGTGTGACGAACAAAACTGTGTCCTATTACCGATATAACATCAATTAATTGTGTGACGAACAAAACTGTGTCCTATTACCGATATAACATCAATTAATTGTGTGACGAACAAAACTGTGTCCTATTACCGATATAACATCAATTAATTGTGTGACGAACAAAACTGTGTCCTATTACCGAAATAACATCAATTACACATTAATTGTGTGGCGAACAAAACTGTGTCCTATTACCGATATAACATCAATTACACATTAATTGTGTGGCGAACAAAACTGTGTCCTATTACCGATATAACATCAATTACAAATTAATTGTGTGGCGAAAAACATTAGAACAAGAATTTTTTTTGTAAGAGATTGACTTCTTGGCGTGGCCGACTGACCTAATTTACTATAAACTGATCTAGTTGAGATATTAGTGTTATAATTTACTATAAACTGATCTAGTTGAGATATTAGTGTTATAATTTACTATAAACTGATCTAGATGAGATATTAGTGTTATAATTTACTATAAACTGATCTAGTTGAGATATTAGTGTTATAATTTACTATAAACTGATCTAGTTGAGATATTAGTGTTATAATTTACTATAAACTGATCTAGTTGAGATATTAGTTTTAATCTTCATTAGGCTGTTGATTTTTTTATAAATTTTGAAAGCAACGGAGGTAAAAACACTTGAAAAACATTTTTGTTTCCTCATCTTTTTATCTTTTGCATAAGCTGTTACTTACTGATGGGATTTTCTGACGTTTGGAAGGTAATAAACTGGCCCTTAAAAAAATTACCATAGATTGTAAACTAGCACCATGTCTGTGGAATTTTACAATATTTTAAGTATACTTTGATTTAATTTCAATGAATTGAGTTTGAAATCACACTTATCCCTCAATTTTTTTTTTGCCTTACGTTTGTCTTGTCATGAATTAAGATTTGTAAAGGAGTACATTATTTATTAAAGAATATGTTTAGTTCTTAGAGATTAAAAAAATGTGTTTTATACTTTTTTGCAATAGATACATTTATGTAATGTATAGAAGTTTTTATTGTAGGTGGGACACTATTTGTCTAGTCAGGAAATAAATCATTATTATTCATAATACCACCAAAATGTTCAATGCATTGTACATTAAAATTCACTTATAGAATCCAAATAGTATCATTTTTGAACATCGGGTGCGCTTTTCATCTAAATCATCTTCACTAACATACTACACTCACTTATTTTGAGCGATATCTGTATGCGCTATACCTGACGCCTTTTAATCTCCTGAGTTTCCAGCTTATATAACATTACTTAAAATGCATTTATCTTTACTGTCTATAATTTCAAAGCGCTTAAACCTCAAATTATATCCACTAATCAAAACATGACTCACTCGACATACACTAAAACTGTCAGACAAAGCAAACTAAATTAAAGCGTATACATAGAGACACCCATTACTTATGAAATACAGTGGTGCTTCGGGTCACGAACATAATTTGTTCCAGAATTCGGTTTGTAAATCGAAACATTGAAACCAATAAAATAGAGTCATTCCTTTTCAATATAACATAATTGTTTTTTTATTAACATCCGGTTCAGTAAAATCCCATGTCCAGATGTCTGACCATTCATTTGAGCAGTGTGTCCTAAGGGGTGTATGTCATTATATTTCATATAAACAATTAATCCATAGAGTTAAAAATATGAGCTGATCATGATCCACGATTAGAAAAAAGTTTTCCAAACCCTTCATATTAGGACCAAGAGAAACATAACACATGCATAGGAAACATAAATTTACTAAAAACACATTTCTTTGCACATATTTATTTGCATACACTTCATAGCACACATTTCTTTGCACATATTTATTTGCATACGCTTCATAGCACACATTTCTTTGCACATATTTATTTGCATACACTTCATAGCACATATTTCTTTGCTCATATTTATTTGCACACACTTCATAGCACACATTTCTTTGTTCATATTTATTTGCACACACTTCATAGCACACATTTCTTTGTTCATATTTATTTGCACACACTTCATAGCACACATTTCTTTGTTCATATTTATTTGCACACACTTCATAGCACACATTTCTTTGTTCATATTTATTTGCATACACTTCATAGCACACATTTCATAGCACACATTTCTTTGCACATATTTATTTGCACACACTTAATAGCACATATTTCTGTGCTCATATTTATTTGCACACACTTCTTAGCACACACTTCATAGCACAAAATTTTTCCATCAATAAAATAGTACTTCCTAACCTTAATATTTTCTTTTCATTACGGCAAGAAATTTCTTTCTAAATTTCTTAACAAAAATGACGTAAACGAAAAAATTCAAAGCGTGGTTGGCATCGATGAGAACATTTAAAATGTAGAATACAATAAAATAACTTCGCCCTTTGTGATACTGAAAAGCGTGAAAGAAAATGATGGTAAATATAATAAGGAAAATGTTTAGGACGAAAAATAATACCGCCGTGGATATCATTAATCGATTCATTGATTTCTCCAGTCTTCTCCTACTGCGACTGGCATTTGGCATTTCTTTACAACTTTGAATTTTTTTAACTGTAGCACACGTGAACACAGCAATGAATATAAAGGGCAGGCCCAGATAAACAGAGTGTGATATCATGTTAGCAGCTAGAGTTGAAAGGTGTTTGATAAAACAAGTGTTGTGCCGAGCGTTATATTCTATTAGTACAAATGAGAAACAGGTAAAATAAATGAGTACTACAATCAATAAGATCAACATAACAATATGCATACGTTTCATTGTTATTATATTGTTTCGTTTTAACGGAAAATACACAGAAATAAAACGCTCAGCACAAATAAAAACTAAAGTCCAGTTTGACATAGTTGCAAAAAAATAGGACAAAAACGTAACAGATTTGCACTCAAATTTTCCATTGGGTATAAACCCACCAATCATACTGTAGCAAATAAGTCTAACAAACAAAGTTGTTATATCGAAAGTTGCCAGATAAGTTGTCAAATATGTGTAGTTGGATTTTATTTTTAACTTCAGCATGACGGCAATGATGGCCAGATTGCCAGGTACACCAAAAGCAATGAAGATCAACTCGCTGTAGAACAAAGCGGAAAAGAAAGCTTTGACACTGAAAAAATAAAACATAGAAATGTATTTTTAGTTAACAGGTAGTTATTTTTAAAATATGTCATTTAACAAATCCAAATTTATTTTCTTTTTTAAATAGCAGCACATAAGTATGTATATAATTATAAATAAAATACAGTAAAATGTTTCTTATGTTTCAAAAGTATGATTTAAAAACATAATACTGATGTGAATCTTAAAAATAAGTGTTGTATAATATTCAAGAATTGCTTGAAACATAAGATAACGGAACATATCCTGCAAATTATATAGTTGGGAGTGCATTTCCTAGTCTAGAAGACTTATACCATGGTCTGTTTGGGGTAGATCATCGGTGTCTCCTGGCCAGGAAAAAAAACCGTTAGCAACAGAGGTCAATGAAGTACAACTTAGAGCCTGGTACTAGCAGATGGTAGTGTTGACGGATGTGGTCGGTACACAACACCCTCCAACTCTGTCAAACTCATAAACACTCTCACCTGAATTTGTGGCATAGAGATTAGGCACACTACACCATCTCCCTTTGGCATGTTATATTTATTGTATCTTTATATATATTAATCTATGAACATACAGAACAGTAGCATTGCATTATATATAAAGCTAAAAAAAAAGTATTAGTTGATAAATTTAGGGCTTTAAAAACAGACTTATTACTTTTCGTAGCAATCAACTTACTCAATTTTTTCTCCAGATGTATCATTTAGGAAAGTAGAATTTAGAGTTGACATACTTAGTGTTTCAAGACAAAGTATTTCTTTAAAATCTTGTTAACTTGCGCCGGTCAGTAATACTCTTTGACACTGTATAAAAGAATAAAGTAAATATCACTGTCACATTCTGTGATTTAATGGACGAAATCAAGTCCAAGCCCTACCCTGCTTTCATCACCCGAGGGTGAGATAAGATAAATACATAGGATAGACAAAGGCATTGTCTTCCCCAGGTTCTCACTGTGGTCGGTCTGTCTAGTACCCACTTATCACGTTGTCACCTGGGAAGAGAATGTCTACATAGGAGACAAGCTATGCCCTCGCTGCATTCAAGCGGAACGGGGCGAGAGAGGAGTGTTCCTTTATCCCCCCCCTTTATCTTGAAGGTTGGCACCGTCCACGAGTGACGCGTCGCTGATCACGCGAGATGGTTGTGACGTACGCGGTCACTGCTGCGATTGGTCAGCGAGGTCGCTCTCGAGCGAGAGCGGAAGTGTGTGGCGCACCTTCCGGTTTAGTTAGAATTTAGCAGGCAGTCAGCACGGACCAGTGGAAGAGAGAGGTCGACTCTCGCACCGGGGTGGGGGGGGGAATAGGCTGTTAGCCTAAGTTCCTTCAGAACTACCCCACCCCAGGTAACTATTCTAATTTTTTTGTACATATTGTTGTTGTAGTAGCTTGTAAAGCTAGTACGGCCCTTCTTAGGGCCTGCTGATGTTCGTTTTATGAGGTAAATAAAGATGTTGTGTCGTATTTACAATTGAATTGTGGATACATTTCTTGTTGTGTTGTGCGTCCTGTAAACCCACGTGGCTGTGACAAATATAAATGCTGGCCAGAACTCAGTAGGTGATCATACCCACAGACAACGACCGCAGGACCCCGCAAGGGGACCTTGACAATCACTATATATATATATATATATATATATATATATATATATACTGCATATTAAAATGACCTTGAGTCTATAATAGAACATTTAAATTTACAAAAATCAATTAAAAGGAATTCGGTACTCAGAATTTCAAAGTGATCTGCATTTTGTACGCACATCATCACAACATTACTGAGTTGGGGGAGGTTTTTTTTCTCAATTTAGATCGTTAGTTATTAAATTGACATATCGGACGTCAAAAGATCAGACCGATGGAAGCCATACGGAGAATACTGCCACACTGACCATGTTCTTACCTCTGTATTATGACTTCTGAATGTCATGTTCTTACCTCTGTATTATGACTTCAGAATGCCATGTTTTTACCTTTGTATTATGACTTCAAAATGTCATGTTCTTACCTCTGTATTATGACTTCAGAATGCCATGTTTTTACCTCTGTATTATGACTTCAGAATGTCATGTTATTACCTCTGTATTATGACTTCAGAATGTCATGTTCTTACCTCTGTATTATGACTTCAGAATGTCATGTTCTTACGTCTGTATTTTGACTTCAGAATGCCATGTTTTTTACCTCTGTATTATGACTTCAGAATGTCATGTTCTTACCTCTGTATTATGACTTCAGAATGTCATGTTCTTACCTCTATATTATGACTTCAGAATGTCATGTTCTTACCTCTGTATTATGACTTCAGAATGTCATGTTCTTACCTCTATATTATGACTTCAGAATGTCATGTTCTTACCTCTGTATTATGACTTCAGAATGTCATGTTCTTACCTCTATATTATGACTTCAGAATGTCATGTTCTTACCTCTGTATTATGACTTCAGAATGTCATGTTCTTACCTCTATATTATGACTTCAGAATGTCGTGTTCTTACTTCTGTATTATGACACTTCGGCACGTGGTTTAATGATGAGTGCAAACTGGAGATCAACTTCAAAGTCTTATGTGCTTTAAAATTATTCGTCGCTGCATACCTTGCATAACATTTTCTGTACCT
Organism: Bulinus truncatus; assembly: GCA_021962125.1. Taxonomy (NCBI): domain Eukaryota; kingdom Metazoa; phylum Mollusca; class Gastropoda; family Planorbidae; genus Bulinus; species Bulinus truncatus. The sequence continues at coordinate 15,880,454 of JAGDYQ010000003.1, read as the reverse complement.
CTTTGGGTAGGTTTACCGCCGATTGAGAACAGCTGTAAAAGGGTGACGCTAAGAACTCAGCTAGACGAAAATTTAGTAGGAAAAGTCAGATTTTGGCTGCTATGGAAGTCTGCTATGTAAGTCTGCTATGTAAGTTTTCTATTAATAAAAGACATCGTTTTACCCCAGGGCAATAAAATGTGAATTAATCTGTGATTTTTCAGGTCAATAAATCTCTTTCATATTTTATTTACTATTAATACGTCACTCATAATTTTTTTTTAATATAAAATGGCTAAAAGTAATGAAACAGAAACATAATTTTAGTCTGCTGTACTTGAAAAAAAAGTATATGAATTTCTTATGCATATAAATATATAAATAACTTTCTCTTTCTTTTGAGGACTGGCTCTCGTGCTGTGCAGAGCGGGTCCCGGGTTCAAATTTCAGTGATAGCCTTGGGATTTGTTCAGGTTATGGTCTCCATATCCACCCAGCTTAAAATGGTTATAACCGACTTTTAGTTGGGGTAGTAGAGGCGGATGGGCGTTGTGTTAACGGAATGGAATGTAGAGGCTTTGTACTTGTTTACTGTAAGGGGGGGGGGAAGCCTTGAATTGCGGGAAAGATGGCTCATAAGTGATGACCATAAAAACATGTTTTTATATTTTTATTTAAAGTTAATAAGTGATTTTTTTTGGCGTATTTCTTCATTGATGAAACATGATTATTATAGAAGGTAATTTGATGCATTGATGTTCAATGATGTTCTGGTAATTTATGATTGACTGTCGTCAATGGTAATCTATTAAACGAATAGATAAATAATTGGTGTGGTAATCCTTTCAATGGATTAATGTCTATTTGTTTTGGTTTCTCGTATAATCAAGGCATCTATATTTGCACATATACAGAGGTTATTGTATAATGCTCTATGCCAGTGGCCGGCAAAGTGCAGCTCCGGAGCCGCATGTGGCTCTTTGGCTCCTTTAGTGCGGCTCTGGCATTTAGTTTTATTTAGTGTACAACTTATTTAGTGTACTACTTATTTAGTGTAATAAAAGTTTACTAAACAAGCATATTTGGCTCCCAATTTTTTTTAATCGTTGTAGTGTTCACATTTGGCTCTATGACTGATAAGTTTGCCGACCACTGATCTATGCTGTTGAACCTGTAGAATTCAGTTAGGAGTGGTACTATAGACATTTATTTAAAACAATTGACATTATATTTTTCAAGTTTAAAGAAGGTGTCACAATGTGACTGCGTGTGTGTGTGTGTGCGCGCACGCATACAGTCCTGAGTAATATGTTTGTCTTTGCACGCATGGCTGCCCAAGTGTTCGGATGGTCAGCTACGGTCTAGTCGGGAGACTGGGAAGTTGATCAATCTCATTTTATTTGTTTTTTTCTCCCACTTCATTATTTCATTCTTCATCATTTATAAAAACTATAAATTAAAAAAAAAACATTTTGTTAAAGAAGTAATTATAGAAATTATAATTTTTGTTTAAAATTTAAAAAAATGACTTGAGATAATATGATGGGAGTAATTATGTCCAGCTCAATGTTTGTGAGTAGTGACCGCAAATCCCCAGAGCACTAATTTCTGGTTGGTTTCTGTTGTTTGTGTTTGTGTGGGGTGAGGTTTATAACGGCACTGAATCAACGTTCTACCAAATAGAAAGACGGAAAATCTGTCAACAACTTCTGTACAATAATCTATAATGCGGGATATAAAATTGGGATCTGTTTTTAGACCCAGAATTTGTGGTATCCTTGTTTAAAGATTGATTTAAGTTCCTCATTTGTAGATATTTCAATAAGCTGCTCCTTTATTAGTAAGAATTCATCTGTGTTTAGGATCTGAGTTTGTGCACGCGCGAAATGGCTCTACACCCTGTCGGGAATATTCAAGTGAAGAATGTCTTCAAATCCTTTGTTTCATGTCTGCATGAAGAACCGTTAAACATTGACAGTAATCATGCTAATCTTCAACTTTATTTTGCAATTTTGAAATATTTGGAAAATGAGAACATTCTCCTCTTTCCAAGTTTTTTTTTTGCACAGAAAAAGTTTTGCCACAAACGCAGACATTACGCTTTTAGTTATGATTAAATTTAATTGGTTCAAATTAGTTTCGTTAAATTTGTCAAATAAATCAGTCATAAGGGCCATGCCACTTTTTTACTTAATTAAATTGTGTCGCAAATCATTGTATTTGCTTTCCAGGAATTCAACACTGAATAAAAGAGCGCATACAATCGATTTAACATGCATCTTTAGATAACCAACGTACTTCTGTGTGACGTAGTAAACGATTATAGACTTCGTCATTTTTCAAACAAAGTTGAGAAAATAATATCTCATGTAAGACATTCCTTTTGACTTTATTAAATGCTTTAATGAAATAAACTAGAGATCCATGCAAACGTTTACTAAGATTTTTTGCGACAAAATGATGTCGATGAATGACACAAAGTACTGAAAATACATTCGGTGCAGCTTGTTTTAAGTATGCCAGACAACCTCGGTATCTTCCTAATAACGTTTCATATTTTATACCCAAACATATAGGCAATAACAACTCTTGACCAAATTTTTCTTCTTTTACAAATCTTAAGCTAAATGTAAAGTTTCGGTTCCTGCAAAAGTGAACTCGTCAAGCTGTATAGAAAATTCAGATGTTTTTTTAAGTAATTACTTAAAAAACTTTCTATGGACTAAGCCATTTACAGCTGGTAAAATAAGTTCTTTGCAATCAATAAAGAAATGTTATAATCATCATCTCACTTAGATGTTGTCCCTATGAGTTGTTGCAGTGACGGTTTGAAAAAACGTTAAATCATTATCTTTTTGTCTAAGTATAAACGTTTTTTCGGTCGTCTGTCTCACACCGTGCCATGCTTGTTATTAATTTAATTAGCGTGCGCTACTAGTTAATTAAATGTTTCTTTTATTTTAATTTCCATAATAATGGATCATAATTTTACAATTTTACATTAAAGCTTTCGCGGAGCCCCTGAAGTTGTTCAGGGACCCCCCCCCAAATGAATTTACATTTTATACGGACCCCCTGAATGTTACCAGGGACCCCTGGAGGTCTGTACGGACCACTTTTGGAACCACGGTCTTAGATCCTATAAATAACTAGTGGAACGGTTTTTATGTTGCCCTTCTTTCATCCCCACCATAGCCGATAGTCCATGGAGGCCCCGCGGGAGATATATTGAGAACTTGACAATTTTCCTTGGTCCTCACCGGAAATTGAACCAGGTACCTTCAGTTCGACAGTCGAGTACTTTACCGCACGACCATCCGTCCCCTTAAAAAAATCGCCCACCGAAACGGGACAATTTTTTTTGTTTTGTAGTACCCTTCTTTCATCCCCACTACAGCCGGGAGTGAAGTGGCCATGGAGGCACCACGGAGACATGAAGGGAACTGTAGCCAAGACCTGAAAAATTTCCTTGGTCCTCACCGGAGATCGAACCAGGTACCTTCAGGTAGACAGTCGAGCGCGTTAGCGCTTGCTGACTGAAAAAAGTTAAAAACGTTTGGTGATGTTTTCTATGATCTAGGACTTTCATCCAACAAGTTCCACTGCTTGAACTCAGCAATGGACTTTGTAAGACTAAGGTATCTGATCAGATCGCTAAAGTCTTTTCTATTCTCTTTAACGGCCACTGCGGTGTATTTATTTATTTTTTCTAAAGTAATGTATCCTTTAAGTTGTTGTATGAAAAGAAACAACAACTAATTAGATTTTTAATTTCGCTCATAATATTAAAAAGAAAAATAGGTATCAAAGATGTACAGTAGTCTAATAGCATTGTCCAAACATGAAACAATTAATTTCTTTTTGTTTTAAGCTGTGGTTCATAGAATTAAAAATAAAATAAATAAACAAAGAGAGCAAAAAAGTTCAATTTTCTATTATTTATATATTTTTTTTTTAAATCAAAGGGAGAAAACTTCAGCAAAATAACATTTCAATCAATCTCCACATTGTTTAAGAAAAATCTTTTTGTAAGAAAACATGAATGACAGGGAATGATGTTTATTACATTAAATCTTGATAATCCAAAATTGTTTATTACAAATTTATTTTTTGTAGGCCTATATTTTATGAGTAATTAGGAAATTAATTGATAATATATAAAAAGCTACAGTATATTTTCTAAGACACGTCTCTACAAAGGGAAGCCACTTATAATATATCTCAACAAAATTATTGTTGTCTCCCCTGTTTATCAAAAACATGATTGTACATCAGCGGTTCTCAAACTTGATAATGAACGTACCGCAAACGGTGTGAAAGTATGTTCGCGAGTACCCCTCACAAGTAATTGTGCGAATAAATGTACTTTTTCTCACAATGGAATGTGGTTACCTTTCTAATGCGATATATGACACACGGTTAGGGGGATGAATTATGCAGCGAACTGGTGACCTTTATCAAAATCTTGCTTGTTTAAAACGAAAATATGTCTCTGCGAACCCCACCATAACTTTCCCCTTATTATTAAGGGTAGGCGTACAAACAGTTAAGAACCGCTGTTGTACTTCATGTTGCCGGTTAAAATCAATAGAGTTAGGCTCTTTGAAAGAATTCTCAGCATGGCATCCAGTGGCGTTATTTACTCTCAAAGTTTTGCCCCCCCCCTTTACATTTTGAAATCCGAAGCCTTAAAAGTCGAATGACTTGGAAAACGAAAACGAATCAAATATATTAAAATATTAATATCATAAGTGATGCCCCCGGACGATGTGGGTGATTTTGATACCGATTTCAAATTATATTTTGTGTTAAGAGATGGTTTCAAATTACTTCCATTGGCCATCTAATTGTTTTTGAATTGAAAAATGAACCAGTTTTAGGGCCAGTTGTAGATCTATTTACATGTAAACTATGTCAGTGGCGGCAACTATAAATGTTTACTGAGTCACATTCTTCGGTGTGGCGACTAAGGTCAATCCTCCAGACTCGATGTAAAACGATATGAAGCCCACACATAAAGCTCTAAGCCCCACATTTTATACTCTACAAACGCCTCATGAACTTTCGAGGCAGCTTCTGGGTTTCTATCGGGTTTTATTGGCAGAAATAAAATTTTACGTGGGATGATAGAGGAAATGTAGAATGAATTTGAACAGTACAAATAGAGTACAAATATCAGTATAAATATCAGTACAAATATTAGTAAAACTAAACAAGTGTCAGCAGAACTTTGTGTCGACACCATCTGGCATCGATCGATAATTCGATGATAAACAATGTCAAAATTGAAGCTGTTAGTTCTCATCAACACAGGTGTAGCTTTATGTTTTTGTGTTTATTACAATCATAAAATTAACAGTGAACGAAGTAATTTCTGATGATGGATACTAGCCATCACAATTTAACGCAAATATTAACATGTCTACAACGTTCGACATTTCAATTAGCTCCTGAAATAAATTTAAGCCAAGTTTCTATTTTCAACGCATATGTAGACTACACAACGCATATTAAACTATACAACGCATATGTAAACTATACAACGCATATGAAGACTATACAACGCATATGTAGACTATACAACGCATATGTAGACTATACAACGCATATGTAAACTATACAACCCATATTAAACTATACAACCCATAAGTAAACTATACAACACATATGTAAAATATACAACCCATATGTAAACTATACAAACCATATGGAAACTATAATTGAAACAAGCAATTAAGCCTGTTCCATTCTGGACACAGGACGTGTTAGCGTATTTGCATGTTATGTATCAGTACGTATGCTATCTTTCAGTAAATATTTGTAAATTTTGGAAATGTTTATAAATTCAATTGTGTAATGCATATATCTGTAAAAAATAAATTAAAAAGACGTTTCTTTATATTTGAAAAAAAATTATTGTCTCTTAAATCTAACTACAAGTGGTTTGTGGTTACTGAAATAGGACTCATAATTGAAAACATTCGAAATTATAGTCATTTAATCGTCCGAAAACTCCGTCAATTGTTGCATAGCTCTGATACTTTCAATTAAACTCAGAACACAAGCTTACTATTTCATTTGATGAGATTTCTTAATAAATCTTGGTGAAACTACGTGCTGCAGTATTTCGCACCAAATGAACGGGCTATTGTACGTACAAGGTGTATATATAATATATAAGCCCCTTAGGAGCCCTGAAGCCCGGCCCTCAGAGGTCCTATCGCGAAATGAACTTTTGATGTACACATGGCAAGCCAAGACCTACAAAATGATATATACATCATGGGTCTAGGACTTATAGTTGCTGAGATATAGCGCTGTTTTATTAATATAGCTTATATAGTAAAAAACGATACTAAGGCCCCTTTTACGGCCCTGAGAGGTCAGATCGCAAAATGGAAAAAAGTCATTTCTTGACAGGCCAAGACCTACAAAATGATATATACATCATGGGTCTAGGACTTATGGTTGTTGAGATCTAGGGTGTACACGGACGGACAGACAAAACGGGGACGATAGAGCATTTTTTTTTCGAAAATGCTCTAAAAAAAAAAAATTCTTTTTAGTTCCTACAGATAAAGAGTGTAAAAAAATTTTAACTTTTAAAACAGTTAACTTTTCATTGGTCTTTTCTCTTATTCAAAATTTTGGTAATTTAATATTTAAATTAAATTCAAATAGTAAAAAAAAAATATAATTATAAATCAATGTATTTGGTTTTTTATACATTGGCTGGGTGCGACCAGCCGAAGTTCAAAGTGATGATCTGAATAATATTGTATGAAATATAGAACATCCATGACAAAATTATTTTGAGGTGAAAAACATTAAAACAAAACTTTGTTTCTAAGAGACATACTGCTGGGCGTGGCCGACTGTCCTAATTTAATATAAACAGAACTAGTTGATATATTAGTGTTCTAATTTAATATTAACAGAACTAGTTGAGATATTAGTGTTCTAATTAAATATAAACATATCTAGTTGAGATATTAGTGTTCTAAATTTAATATTACTTTAGATATTAGTTTTAATCTTCATTAGGCTTTGAATGTTGTATATATTTTTAAAGCTACAGAGGTAAAAACACTTGAAAAACCTTTTTTTTTACTCATTTTTTCTGTGGCAGAACTTTACTTTGTTATTTACTGAAGGGATTTTTTTGACGTTTGGAAGGTAATAAACTCGTCTTTAGAAAAAAAAAAGTACCACATATTGTAAACTAACATCATGTCTGTGGAAGTTTACCTGGACATATTATTACGTCAATGGAAACATCTGGTTTCTGTCAACAGATTTTTTTAACTAAGAAAGTGAAATATATATATATATATATATATGAAATGTTTCTAAAAGACGAAGTTTTGTCTATCAGAATCACTGAGAGGGTAAATAGAGCCCCACCTATATATTCATTACTGAATTATGCTGTAATTGATGTTTTTAACTTACAGTTAACACACGGAATGTTTCTTATGTTCTATAGTTGTAGACAAATTATCACGGAGAAAAAAGTGCAAAATAAGTTTCTAAACATTCCACAAATTTTATAATATTGGAAAATTTACTTTATCTTTTTTTTTTTTAAATTCAGAAATACTTTTTTAAAACTAGGTCATAAGAAAGTAGGTCGCGCTATTATCCGGCGTATAGTTCAAAGTATTCTATGTACTCATACACTTTATATGTAGTTGTAGTCAAGATGAATTCTTTTAGATAACAAATCTTAAACATTTGAAGCTTTCAGTTTAGAAGTTTTCTATGTAGCTGTATTAAAAGGAGATTCGATAACCAGTCACCCATATTTGTGTTGATCTTTTTAATACAAATTTTCAAATAGGTGGGAGTTTTATAATAATACTGTGTATACAAACAAATACAAACAAACTCGACAAACAATCTGTCAATCTCAATAGAACATACTAACACCACAAAACGCGTCGATCTCAACAGAACAAACAATCACGGCAAACAATGTGTCAATCTCAACAGAACAAACAATCATGGCAAAATATATATGTCAATCTCAAAAAAACAAACAATCACGGCAAACAATATGTCAATCTCAAAAGAACATACAATCACGGCAAACAATATGACCATCTCAAAAGAACAAACAATCACGGCAAACAATATGACCATCTCAAAAGAACAAACAATCACGGGAAACAATATGACAATCTCAAAAAAAAAATCTTAATTCCAGATTGCCCCTGTTTTATATTTGCATTGTATTTGACCTTAGTAACCTGTGTAAATCATTATACTCCTGCATGAATATTGCTGATGTACTTTATAAATATTGATTGTCCACGTAATAACAAACGCAACATGATAATTCTATCATGTCCAGTGTGTCATGTTTTACATTGCTTACACAAAATAATGAATTGTTTTCTGAAACCTCTGCACAGGAAGAAGTAAAGAAATATATTCAATGCGTGAGAAAAGTCTTTCAGTACGTACAAAACTAGAGACACTTGGAGATGCACCTGTTCCACGAACGGAGATACCAAGAAAACATACACGGATAACGGCGCGTTCAGAATAAAATACAGCGCCACAGCTATGATCATCAAAACACTTAAAGTCTTTTCAACATTATGCTGGGCATGGTGGTTGCAGTTACCTGAACGCACCAGGGGATTCCCCGATTCCTCCGTTCCCTTTGTTTCCTGCAGCGTCAAATTTCTCTGGGCTTTCTCGGAGTAGATCTTTCGAATGACCGCTATGGTCAAAGGTGTGATGATGACGAACGGTAGAAATATGTCGACGCCGTCGGACAGCAGGTGGTAGGTGATGGCCATTAGCACTACACAAGATTTACTGTCATAGTCGTAGTCTCGTAAAGTGACGTTCAGAACACACGAGACGGCGCATAAAACGATGTCGAGGGTAACAACTGTGGTTCTAATCCGTGTTTTCGTCACCAGATGTCGCTTCTGTAGAGGATAATGCACCGCTATGTAACGCTCCACACATATGATTACAATAGTCCAGTTGGTTACCGCAGTCGATAAACTCATAGGCACCATGACCAGCCTGCAGTACACTTCACCGGCCTCTATGGACGTTTCGTAGGTGGCGCACTTTGTGATTAGGGCCAGCATGTCACAGATGGCCAGGTAGGCTACTAAAAATGAGGCCGAGCTGGAGGTTTTCATCTTGCATATGGTGATAAAAGCCAAAAGGTTTCCAGGTATCCCAATGCTGGTTGCGACCCATACTATTATCATAACGGTTCGAGCCTCAAACCTGTAGAGTGATAAAATGATTATGAAGACCATGTTAAGAAAATAGTTTGACAAATATCTTTAACATGAACAGCCAATAGGATTATTGCGATATGAAATAATTTTTGTTCGCTTCCAATACTTTATGATTTTAAAAGTAGTATTTACAATTTATAATATTTTTTATTGGATGGTTTGGAGTGCAATACAAATTTTCAGCTATGCAAAGTGTGACACGCGTGCCGCCTGTTTGCCCATCCTAAATTAATTTTTTTTAAAAATCATCAACTCTATTGTTTGATTTTTTTTAAATGTGTCGATTATTGTGTACTTACCCTTGTAAAATATCTGCTGATGACGTTTTGACTGAGATATTTGTGACATTTATGACATATGTCATTTTGCAAAAAACCAATGTCTGATTCACCTGGTAGGTAAAGAGTCTGGAGATTGAACCATTGAGACTCATTGAATAAAACAACAATTGTACAAATGAACAAATTGTATTTGAAATACAAAAGTAACAAAATAAATATTTTTGTTTAATGGATGAAAATTTTTTTTTTTTTATATTTAAGAAAATAGTTAATCGTTCAGCCAGCCTGAGAAAATCCTTTGCGTTATTTTTTTTCGTTTAAGACGAATATTAGGTTATACACATTGATTAATGAATATATGTAACAAAATATGTTTGACCTAATAAAGGGAAGAATAGACTGATTATTAAATAGATAGACAAACAATATATTTATATTTAGAGTGACAAAGAGACATATATATGTATATATTGTTAGATTTAAATTTTGCATATAGATAATAGATAAATAGTTTGACAGACAAAAGACAGGTAATGTAATATATATATATATATATATATATATATATATATATATATATTATAGATATAAATAGTTAGATTCATTATTGACTGATAAAAGATAGGTAAAGATATAGTCAGGTACAGAGATACATTTAAGATAGTTAGATTTATAATGAACAGTTAGATATATAGGAAGATTGTGTGTGTGTGTGTGTGAGAGACAGAGAGAGAGAGAGAGAGAGACAGAGACAGAGAGAGAGAGAGGTTATAAATCAATCTCATACCTTAGTGTTGCGATGCGAACTATACAACACCCTGTATTACTCGAACAATGTTGATTCCATCACCCCCTAATGACTTGCACAATATGCGGCCACTCCATCAGAACAGCCATGCAAGTCTGTGGTGGTTGTGTCCGCTAATGGTCGAACGTGGGCGAGTCTTTCATTTAACACAACAAACTGGGGTGCTGTAGACCCACGGTTCTCAACCTCTTTCGCGACTGTACCCCAAAGAATGCCCGCAGGTACCCCTTACACATATGCCCTTACACATATGCCCTTACATGTAAGTTCGCGAATAAATGTATTTATTTTCAAAATGGAATGTCCTAAACTATCTGATGTGGTATTAGGTCACTTCTATGTCACTCATGTTGCCATCTCGCACAGACCGTTTCTCTCTATTTCTTTTTCCCTCTCTCTTTTTCTCTGTTTCTCTCTCTCTCTGTTTCTCTCTCTCTCTCTCTCTCTCTCTCTCTCCTTCTCTCTCAACATTAATATTTCATTAAATAAGGATATAAATAGATCTTAGTTTAGTTTAAAGGGTTGACCTACTTTTCTATACACAGCGGTACGTCGAGACACGAATTTTAATTCACTCCGTAACGTTGCTCGTACGTCAATATGCTCGTATCTTAAAGCATTTTTCCCTATTGAATTGGCAATAATACGTTCTAGCTCCCAATATGCTACTCCAGTTGTATTTTAATAAGAAATATGTATTTATAGATGACAAATATTTTATAAAAACATAATTAAGAATTTAAAGAAAAAAACTTGTTTTTTTATCAAGTGTATTTACTTGGAAAATAGCTGACGATAATTAGATGCTGCCAGAGGTGTAGGGTGGAAGAGAAATGTGGAGGAGCTTTGAAATGATTGTAACGACCTCAGATGGTGCTATAACCTTCATTGACTCATTCTATTTTAGCACAGTACATATAGTTGACGAACTAAGCCCGTAGGGACTCGCCAAATCAGTCACTCACCCGACTTGCTCATGTTTTGCTATAATTCACCACGCATCTTCTGATCACCGAACTTTCCACTCTCTCTCTCTCTCTTCGGACCCATCGTTATAAAAAGAAATGTGATAAATTACTGTTAATGAACAAAAAGCACAAAACGCGAGCACAGAATTTATCAAAGATACTTCGACACTCGTATGTTGAGGTACCACTGTATAAATAGATGAACATAAAAATGTACATGCACTAAGTTTATGTACTTAAAAAAAACCAGACGTAAATCTAATTAATTTGAACAAAACATAGCAATGCAAATAGATTTGTATTGATTTTATTAATTATTGACAGTTAATTAAAATATAGGCTGAAAGCTTTCTTTCCGATTTTAAATATTGTAATAATTAGGTCAATTAGATATCCAAAAGGTAATGATTTTCGATTATTATAATAATTAGGTCAATTAGATATCCAAAAGGTAATGATTGTCGACTATTATAATAATAAGGTCAATTAGATATCCAAAAGGTAATGATTGTCGACTAGAAAAATACAATGTTATTTAATATTATCATTTTTTATCTCAAGCAGTGTTAGCAGATAATTCGACAACATACAAAATAACAACTTAAGATCCGTTGCGGAAGCATTTCGTAAACTTGAGGTCAAAGCGCACTAATTGTTATAGCGGAAGTGAGTGGGGTATTTGTAGAGATGCTAGGATAATACCTTACTCAGGACAAAGTGCAGGCTCAGTCAGGATGAAACTGAGGGAGATCAATGTTTACATTAGTTCCGTTGCTAGGAGACATTGATGAGATATCATTTTTTTTTTACAGTCACGTATTAAACTTTTACTGGGTCGTAGATAGCGATACAGGATCGTAAAAAAAGGGAGGGCGATGTCATGCATATGTGCGCTCTAGGGAGCGTGCACATAATATGTAGGTCATGAATAAAATAAATGAATAGTTCTTATGGGTTGGGGAATAACGTGACTGTCTAGGGCTGATTGGCGAATTATGAGTCTTTCTGGAGTCTCTCGACTGAGAAGCGTACTCGGACTCTTTCTAGGTACCCCGACTGAGAAGCGTACTAGGAGTCTTTCTAGAGCCCTCAACTGAGAAGCGTACTAGGACTCTTTCTAGGTACCCCGACTGAGACGCGTACTAGGAGTCTTTCTAGGGACCTTGACTGAGAAGCGTACTAGGAGTCTTTCTAGAGCCTTCGACTGAGAAGCGTACTCGGACTCTTTCTAGGTACCCCGACTGAGAAGCGTACTAGGAGTCTTTCTAGAGCCCTCCACTGAGAAGCGTACTAGGACTCTTTCTAGGTACCTCGACTGAGAAGCGTACTAGGAGTCTTTCTAGAGCCCTCGACTGAGAAGCGTACTAGGAGTCTTTCTAGAGCCTTCGACTGAGAAGCGTACTCGGACTCTTTCTAGGTACCCCGACTGAGAAGCGTACTAGGAGTCTTTCTAGAGCCCTCGACTGAGAAGCGTACTAGGAGTCTTTCTTGAGCCCTAGACTGAGAAGCGTACTAGGAGTCTTTCTTGAGCCCTCGACTGAGAAGCGTACTAGGAGTCTTTCTTGAGCCCTAGACTGAGAAGCGTACTAGGAGTCTTTCTTGAGCCCTAGACTGAGAAACGTACTAGGAGTCTTTCTTGAGCCCTAGACTGAGAAACGTACTAGGAGTCTTTCTTGAGCCCTAGACTGAGAAGCGTACTAGGAGTCTTGCTAGGGACCTCGACTGAGAAGCGTACTAGGAGTCTTTCTTGAGCCCTCGACTGAGAAGCGTACTAGGAGTCTTTCTTGAGCCCTCGACTGAGAAGCGTACTAGGAGTCTTTCTTGAGCCCTCGACTGAGAAGCGTACTAGGAGTCTTTAGGGACCTTGACTGAGAAGCGTACCCTAGTCTTTCTTGAGCCCTCGACTGAGAAGCGTACTAGGAGTCTTTCTAGGGACCTCGACTGAGAAGGTACTAATGGACTGCCTAGTGCCACTGACTGAGAAGGTACTAATGGACTGCCTAGTGCCACTGACTGAGAAGGTACTAATGGACTGCCTAGTGCCACTGACTGAGAAGGTACTAATGGACTGCCCTGTGCCACTGACTGAGAAGGTACTAATGAACTGCCTAGTGCCACTGACTGAGAAGGTACTAATGGACTGCCCAGTGCCACTGACTGAGAGGCATTCTGAGCTACTGAGTATTTGATCAGACTCTTATCACGAAATAATGTTGTATTTCTTCGCTTGACTGTCCGATGATTAACATATTTTAGCACCCTGCAGTATATCATGACTTAAATGACAATTGTTTCTCATTTTGTTGCTTTCAAATTTTGATAAATGATATCTCTACTAGACTTTCTATATCTCTATAATGTTCTACTCTGCAAACCATAATTAGACGGATACTACTGGACAATATGATAATTATTCTTTAGAAATATATATTTTAAGTCTGGTATTTATTTGCCATGACACTGAAACTGTCTGATACTGTGTGATACTGTCTGATACTCTGTTATGTTGTCTGAAATTTATAATACTGGCTGATACTGTGTAATGCTGTATGAAACTGTGTGATACTGTCTAGAACTGTGTGATGATGTCTGAAACTATGTTTTACTGTCTGATACTGTGTGATGCTGTCTGATACTGTGTGATACTGTCTGATACTGGGTGATACTATCTGATACTGTCTGATAATGTGTGATGCTGTTTGAAACTGTGTGATACTGTCTGATACTCTTTAGATTATAGACAACCTAATGGTGAGGCTAAACAGACACATTTTCTTAGATGTTTACAATTCACCATCAGGTGAAGTGAGCGATATATAGCAGGTGTGTTTAGTTTTTAAACTAAAGGAAGAGGGTAAATGGTTAAAGTGAAATAAAATTAATGAAAGCTATTAATAAAACACAAAACAATCATGTTTATTTATTTTTCAATTAGATTCTCCCCGAATATCTCACACCCAATTGTTTACTCAATCACTACAATCATTAAGTTAATCTCACAATGAAGCTCACTAATTGGATACTCATAGCCATTGAAAATAGACGCCAGTTTTTTTTTTTGGAGTGAAACGAGTGAAATAATCCTCAGTTTGAAAACCAAAGGATTTTTGTAGTTCTGCTTAGTTTGGCACACACTTAGTTGATTGCTTGTAATTGTATAGAAGATACAAATATAGTTCATCACATTTCACATAAAAAAGTCACATAAATCACATAGCATAACTTCAAAAGTCATATAAATTACGTAAATTTAAAATTCCTAAGTCACATAATTGACATATGTCCTTGTCACATAAGTCTTATAAGTTAAAAAGTCATTCAGTCACGTAAATTTTATAAGTGATATGTCATATAAGTCTCTTAAGTGACCTAAGTCACCACCTGTTGTTTTAAACCCATTGTGGTAGCAGACGTCATCTCTAGTTGGACCGCTTTGAAAAAGTTATAAACATTCATTTATCGGTACGCATGGAGATATTTTTAAACCGATTAAATACACAAAATAAGAGCGTGCTATAAAATAACTTTATTTGCTAAATCTTTGGATAATTATAGAGATGTACTTTTTTATTTAGATTTCTGGATTATTTTTCGGTTAAAATAAGTAATGGAATTGTATCTCTGTATCTCTGTATCTCCATCTTTTACGTTATCAGTGCTGTTATCTTACAGTTCCTGCATCAGACATCAACAAGTGCCGTATTCAAAGTATTTAATGAACATAAATGTAAGCTACATTACATCGATTAAGTATTTCTTTTTTTTTTTGTTATTTATTATTTTTATTTTTATTTTTATTCTTACAAAGCCATGGAAGGATGAGATGTTAATCTCTTAGATCACGGGTGGGCAAACTACGGCCTCCGGGCCGCATGCAGCCCGCCAGAGTATATTATGCGGCCCGAATGCATGTGCATGTTACAATTATATATCGATGTTTTTTATTCTTTGTTAGAACTTTCGCTATATATTTGTAATTTTTATTCTGAATATTTGATTCAAATCTTCTTGAGTTTTATGGATGTTTGACAGCAACGGCATTTTCACACCTAAAGAGCATCGCTGCCAAGCTGTTGTCACTATCTTCTTCGGCTTCCTTTGGCTCTACAGCCCATTTAGGGCCCTGGCCTGCTATACTTCTCTTCTCCACTTTTCCCGATCCATTGTCTTCTTCCTTCAATCTCTCACTCCTATGGCTGTAAGGTCTCTCTCCACTTACTCTAACAATCTGCTTCTTGGTCTGCCTTTGTCACTATCTGGGTCCACATACATTTGTGAGCAAACGTTTTCTTGTATGAAATTAAACAAGTCTAATAACAGATCGATGTTGACTGACTGCAATTTAAATTCAGTCATGCGAATCACAATCAGTAAACTGGTTCCGCAGTTTAAGAACATTATCCCAAAATTGTGAATAGTTACATACTTCTCATCTCTATACTTATAAGACGCATTTGTTGTCTGTCCGTCTGTCTGTCTGTCTGTCTGTTCCCTTATAACTCAAGATCCAGACAAACAAATAACGTGAAATTTGTTACACATACACATAATTACACTGGGAAGGTTATAGGACAGG
Organism: Bulinus truncatus; assembly: GCA_021962125.1. Classification (NCBI taxonomy): domain Eukaryota; kingdom Metazoa; phylum Mollusca; class Gastropoda; family Planorbidae; genus Bulinus; species Bulinus truncatus. The sequence goes on along the minus strand of JAGDYQ010000003.1, from coordinate 15,864,573 downwards.
TTTCGTTTCATCTCGATGGGTAGTTTAATTGTAATTAATTTTTTTTTTATTTTAGTATTTTACTATATTAAAGTAATCTCGACGGCGCCATAGATAAAATTCCTCTGTGACGTCATTTCCCTATCATACCATTTTTAAAAGAGGGGTAACTCCCGGAAACTCCAATTGTAAACATGATGAAATCAATAGTCATATCTATTTACCTATCGTTTTATGTATCGCAGTGGCTTCGAATACGACCGGGTGTGTTTCGTATTATTTTTTTCCGAGACACGACCAGCAAACTTTGATGACATCAGTAAACAGATAGAACTCTTATGATTTAAAGTTATTTTCTTTTCGCGAGAACGACTAATTTTGTCTACGTATACATTAAAATTGCCACTTGTGTGTCTTCCTGGCACAGTGGCGAAACCGTTTGGTCTGTGACTCATTTTTATGCTGACTATATCCAGGTTCGATTCCTACCTGAAACATATTTTTTTTTTATTGTGTTTTTTTTTTTTTTCAGAATGTATCCTTTTAGTTGTTTTAATGAAAATTAACTAACTAGATATCTTTGACATTTTTTTAAAATTGAAATAATTTATATTTTAGGATGCTGTAAAAAAAAAGAAACAACAACTAATTAGGTTTTTTTTTAACTATTTCATAACTTTAAAAAAATATATATATTTTGAAAATATGTATCAAAGCTGCACACAGAGGCGTAACAATTTTAAGGGATGGGGGTCCAAAATCGAAAGTCCCGCCGGGCTCCAGCTTGAGGGAGACCCCAAAATTATTTTTTACATTAAATATTAAGAACATAATCTCATGTCATGGTATCGAGTGTCAAAATGCAAGGTCCCCAAATCCTAGGTTCGGCAATGGCTTTACAATAGTTTATCTTCCTGCAAAGGCTTTGCAGGGTATAGCTAGTCCTAAGGCTAAATATTACATAACTTTTCCTTACCATCATTTTTGCGTCAAACTTTAAAAAATTCAGAGAAGCCTACATATTTCAAATTTACTAAATAATAATAAGATTCAGAAAAAAACGAGTGTTAGCTTTCTGGGGGGGGGGGGGGGGGGGTTACGATAGATACTAATTTAGCGCATAATTTTTTGTTTTATTCGTCCGACTTTATTAGGCTTGGGCAGACCCGAAAACTCTTAGTCTTAGGCATATATCCTGACAACTAAAATATATAATTCAAAGCCGTGTTTATTTAAAAAAAAATATTATAAAAATATCTCCGATTATTAACAGCAAATGACGTCATCAAAGTCTGCAGTAAATAAGAGTTCTCATTCATTCTGTTTACTGACGTCATCAAAGTTTGCTGGTCGTGTCTCGGAAAAAAAAATACGAAACACACCCGGTCGTATTCGAAGCCACTGCCTTTATGTATTCGGAAGATTAAAATTAAAGGTGCACTTTAATAAACCGAAATACGTTAATTAAAATGTTTCTGTGACATTATTAACATTATTAATACAATCTCAATGCGTAGTTTAATTGTAATTAATTATTTTAGTATTTTACTATATTAAAGTATTCACGGTATGGGATCGCCTTCACAATAAATAAAAATCGCGCACCAAGTAAATGTGTAATTGAACGGACGGTGAGGAAAGGGCTAGGGACGAGGAAAAAAAAATATTGTTGTTGTTTTTTTTTCATGTTGCAAGTACCCGACTTTGCCCGGGATTAAAATAAGGTTTTCTGTTTATTTAAGAAGCGTAATTTGACGTTTAATTGTACAGAGAGGGAGGGGGAGAGAGATAAAGAGAGAGGGGGCAGGGAGGGAGAGGAAAGGAGGGGGGAGAGAAGGAGGGAGGGAGGGAGGGAGAGAGGTGGTAGGAAGGTAGATTAAGGGGGAGGGAGGGAGGGTTGGAGAGAGAAAGGGAGGGAAGGAAAGATAAAGGGAGTGAGGGAGGGAGATAGAGGGGAGGGAGAGAGAGGATGGGAGAAATGGGAGGGAGTGAGAGATAAAGAGAGAGAGAGGGGGGGCAGGGAGGGAGAGAGGGGGGAGGAGGAAGGGAGGAAGGTGGAGAGAGGGGGACGGGGGTGAGAGAAGGAGGGAGGGAGATAGGGAGAGAGAGGGAGATGGGAGAGTTAGGGAGGGAGAAAGGGAGAGAGGGGGTAAGGAGGGAGAAAGAGGGGGAGGGATGGAGAGAGGGGGTAGGGAGAAAACAAAAGGTAAACAGAAAACCTTATTTTAAACCCGGGCAAAGCCGGGTACTTGCAACTAGTTAATTATATTTGTACTCTGTTGTCAAATTGTATGTACATTAAGTTCCATTGTCTTCATAATTGTTATGACATGTAACAAAAAACGTTTGTTGAAAAAAATATGAATAGCACATTCTTATTACCAAATTAGCACTAATTTGATTTAGTTCGTATTTTAAAATGTAATGTGCTTGTGTAATATAGTGTAAATGTGAAATAAAACGATAAACACATGGTTAAAATCTTTAATTCATATTTACAAAAGTTGTAAATTGTAATTTAAGTATACAAAATATATATGCGGCCCGCCGATTGCAATGAAGTTTTCAATGTGGCCCTCCGTAGAAAAAGTTTGTCCACCACTGTCTTAGATCATACAAATCACTAATGGGACGGTTTTTCTCCCGAATCATGAGGATCTGTCGCTACCACCAATGTGCCACCCTATCACCATTGTTAAAACCTGGCATTACTGGGAGAACTTTTGTAACTCTTTAATGGTCTGAGAACACAGCTTCAACAAAAAACAAAAACAACCAAGCTTTGTGTGAACAGTGGTGTATTGTAGCTGTGTGAGTGAACTGTGATGTATTGTAGCTGTGTGAGTGAACTGTTGTGTATTGTAGCTGTGTGAGTGAACTGTGATGTATTGTAGCTGTGTGAGTGAACTGTGATGTATTGTAGCTGTGTGAGTGAACTGTGAATTATTGTAGCTGTGTGAGTGAACTGTGATGTACGATAGATGTGTGAGTAAACAGTGGTTACTATAGCTGTGTGAGTGAACAGTGGTGTATTATAGCTGTGTGAGTGAACAGTGGTGTATTATAGCTGTGTGAGTGAACAGTGGTGTACTATAGCTGTGTGAGTGAACAGTGGTGTACTATAGCTGTGTGAGTAAACAGTGGTGTACTATAGCTGTGTGAGTGAACAGTGGTGTACTATAGCTGTGTGAGTGAACAGTGGTGTACTATAGCTGTGTGAGTGAACAGTGGTGTACTATAGCTGTGTGAGTAAACAGTGGTGTACTATAGCTGTGTGAGTGAACAGTGGTGTACTATAGCTGTGTGAGTGAACAGGTGTACTGTAGCTGTGTGAGTGAACTGTGATGTATATAGCTGTGTGAGTGAACTGTGGTGTACTTGTAGCTGTGTGAGTGAACTGTGGTGTACTATAGCTGTGTGAGTGAACAGTGGTGTACTATAGCTGTGTGAGTGAACAGTGGTGTACTATAGCTGTGTGAGTGAACAGTGGTGTACTATAGCTGTGTGAGTAGGAACAGTGGTGTACTATAGCTGTGTGAGTGAACAGTGGTGTACTATAGCTGTGTGAGTGAACAGTGGTTACTATAGCTGTGTGAGTGAACAGTGGTGTACTATAGCTGTGTGAGTGAACAGTGTTGTACTATAGCTGTGTGAGTGAACAGTGGTGTACTATAGCTGTGTGAGTGAACAGTGGTGTACTATAGCTGTGTGAGTGAACAGTGGTGTACTATAGCTGTGTGAGTGAACAGTGGTGTACTGTAGCTGTGTGAGTGAACAGTGGTGTACTATAGCTGTGTGAGTGAACAGTGGTGTACTATAGCTGTGTGAGTGAACAGTGGTGTACTATAGCTGTGTGAGTGAACAGTGGTTACTATAGCTGTGTGAGTGAACAGTGGTGTACTATAGCTGTGTGAGTGAACAGTGGTGTACTATAGCTGTGTGAGTGAACAGTGGTGTACTATAGCTGTGTGAGTGAACAGTGGTGTACTATAGCTGTGTGAGTGAACAGTGGTGTACTATAGCTGTGTGAGTGAACAGTGGTGTACTATAGCTGTGTGAGTGAACAGTGGTTACTATAGCTGTGTGTGTGAACAGTGGTGTACTATAGCTGTGTGAGTGAACAGTGGTGTACTATAGCTGTGTGAGTGAACAGTGGTGTACTATAGCTGTGTGAGTGAACAGTGGTGTACTATAGCTGTGTGAGTGAACAGTGGTGTACTATAGCTGTGTGAGTGAACAGTGGTGTACTATAGCTGTGTGAGTGAACAGTGGTGTACTATAGCTGTGTGAGTGAACAGTGGTGTACTATAGCTGTGTGAGTGAACAGTGGTGTACTATAGCTGTGTGAGTGAACAGTGGTGTACTATAGCTGTGTGAGTGAACAGTGGTGTACTATAGCTGTGTGAGTGAACAGTGGTGTACTATAGCTGTGTGAGTGAACTGTGGTGTACTATAGCTGTGTGAGTGAACAGTGGTGTACTTTAGCTGTGTGAGTAAACAGTGGTTACTATAGCTGTGTGAGTGAACAATGTTGTACTATAGCTGTGTGAGTGAACAGTGGTGTACTATAGCTGTGTGAGTGAACAGTGGTGTACTATAGCTGTGTGAGTGAACAGTGGTGTACTATAGCTGTGTGAGTGAACAGTGGTTACTATAGCTGTGTGAGTGAACAGTGGTGTACTATAGCTGTGTGAGTGAACAGTGGTGTACTATAGCTGTGTGAGTGAACAGTGGTGTACTATAGCTGTGTGAGTGAACAGTGGTGTACTATAGCTGTGTGAGTGAACAGTGGTGTACTATAGCTGTGTGAGTGAACAGTGGTGTACTATAGCTGTGTGAGTGAACAGTGGTGTACTATAGCTGTGTGAGTGAACAGTGGTGTACTATAGCTGTGTGAGTGAACAGTGGTGTACTATAGCTGTGTGAGTGAACAGTGGTGTACTATAGCTGTGTGAGTGAACAGTGGTGTACTATAGCTGTGTGAGTGAACAGTGGTGTACTATAGCTGTGTGAGTGAACAGTGGTGTACTATAGCTGTGTGAGTGAACAGTGGTGTACTATAGCTGTGTGAGTAAACAGTGGTGTACTATAGCTGTGTGAGTGAACAGTGGTGTACTATAGCTGTGTGAGTGAACAGTGGTTACTATAGCTGTGTGAGTGAACAGTGGTGTACTTTAGCTGTGTGAGTAAACAATGTTGTACTATAGCTGTGTGAGTAAACAGTGGTGTACTATAGCTGTGTGAGTGAACAGTGGTGTACTATAGCTGTGTGAGTGAACAGTGGTGTACTATAGCTGTGTGAGTGAACAGTGGTGTACTATAGCTGTGTGAGTGAACAGTGGTGTACTATAGCTGTGTGAGTGAACAGTGGTGTACTATAGCTGTGTGAGTGAACAATGTTGTACTATAGCTGTGTGAGTAAACAGTGGTTACTATAGCTGTGTGTGTGAACAATGTTGTACTATAGCTGTGTGAGTGAACAGTGGTGTACTATAGCTGTGTGAGTGAACAGTGGTGTACTATAGCTGTGTGAGTGAACAGTGGTGTACTATAGCTGTGTGAGTGAACAGTGGTGTACTATAGCTGTGTGAGTGAACAGTGGTGTACTATAGCTGTGTGAGTGAACAGTGGTGTACTATAGCTGTGTGAGTGAACAGTGGTGTACTATAGCTGTGTGAGTGAACAGTGGTTACTATAGCTGTGTGAGTGAAAAGTGGTTACTATAGCTGTGTGAGTGAACAGTGGTGTACTGTAGCTGTGTGTGTGAACAGTGGTGTACTATAGCTGTGTGAGTGAACAGTGGTGTACTATAGCTGTGTGAGTGAACAGTGGTGTACTATAGCTGTGTGAGTGAACAGTGTTGTACCATAGCTGTGTGTGTTAAAAGTGTTGTACTATAGCTGTGTGTGTGAACAGTGTTGTACTATAGCTGTGTGAGTGAACAGTGGTGTACTTAGTAGCTAGTGTGAGTGAACAGTGGTGTACTATAGCTGTGTGAGTGAACAGTGGTGTACTATAGCTGTGTGAGTGAACAGTGGTGTACTTATAGCTGTGTGAGTGAACAGTGGAGCTTTAAGGTCTATCTCCACTTACTCTAACCATCTGCTTCTTGTTCTGCCTTTTTTCCTTTTCTCATTGGGTGTTGCCTTATTTATTGCTTTTGGACCTCTTTTGTTTTTCATTCTTTCTATGCTCCCTGGCCACCTCAATCTATTTATTTTGTGATTTCAGCTGTTATGTTTGGTTATTCGTATAGTTCGTACAGTTCTGAATTGATTCTACTTCTCCACTTGTTATTTTCCTTTATTGGCCCATATATTTTCCTTTCCCAAGTGTTTAGCATATTTTCAGCTTGTTTGCTGATGGTCCATGTTTCACTACCATATGTTACTGCTGGTCGGATCGTTGTCTTATATATGGTTTTTTAAAGTTTTCTGGACATCTGTCTGGTTCTCAGTATTTTATGCAGTGTGTAATATATTCTAGTCTGTTTTTGATCTCTATCATTATATCATTTTTCTCGCTTATGATTGAGCCAGGGTATTTAAAGTTTTCTACTTTTTCAAATGCTCCATCACTGATTTTGAATGATTTTTCTTTTCCTTCTTTTTCATTTCTTTGTAATAGCATGTATTGAGTCTTTGTTTTGTTTACTGTTAAACCTGCTTTCTGAGCTGCTGTTTCTAATTCTATGAATGCTTTTGCTATATCCTTGCTTTGCTTTCCTATCAATGTTATATCATCAGCATCTTGAAATTTATTTTTCAAATAAACATAGATTTATTAATACCTAGCTCAGAAATATATGTCTGGGTTTTTGAAAAAAAAAATCAGTTTGAGAAATTTTATAAACCTGGATTAAATTTATTATTTAATATTTGTATTCCTAAAAAAATGGTCTTACGGAACAAGTTTTTGATGAGTTTTTTTTATCCCCCCTTTCTTTAGTTTTGTTTCCTGATGAAAAAACGACCAGTTTATGCTGTTGGGACTCACGAAATGCTGAAAGGCAAAGATTACTCTCACTTGGTGAGTTGAATTATTCAATATGATCATTATTTTTCATTTTTATTTAGTATTATTGATATGCATATATTTTTGTTTGGTTCACAATTTAAATAACTGTGTCCTGAGAGTCCCGGGTCGACCCTCTCTGATAACCAAGGTAATTTTTACTGGTAAAATTTGGTGAAAAGTTCAACCAGTTTTAAATGGGTGCTTGTTATTAGTTAGGAAAGAAAAGGGGGCTGGGCGTTGTGCTAATAATACAATCCCTTCCTTTGTAGTTACAGAAAGAGATGAATTCTAAACTTGGTCTGCCCCGATCGTATGGTAGGTTAAGGTGACATCACTTTACAACATGTTGCATAAACAACAATTAACAAAGCATATTAATGTGAATGATAATATTTACTATTTCAGGCCTAATGTATTATATTTAAAACCAAAGAAACTATTTTAAACTTTTGATTTTTTAAAAATAATTTTTGAATGGAGAAGCTGCTTTTTTTAATAATATTTTTTTTGACAGGAATTAAAGTTTACCTTTGGTTTACCGTGACAGGAATTAAAGTGTACCTTTGGTTTGCCCTAGAAATCAGACAATTTAATAGCAGCATCATTTGAATAAAACCACTAATTGTAAAGAATAAATATTCAGTCACTATGTTTACACACATTTTTTTGTCAATTTTCAATTTGAAAATGATAGAGATTGTGTATCATGGTGGAAAAAAAAATTAATGCAGAAATTCAATTTATCTATCTACCAATTTTTTTTTGGGTATAAATCCCTTAATTGGACATTTTTTGCATTGCTTTCTTTCATTCCCACCATAGCCTATAGTGCAATGGCCATGGAGGCACCACGGGAGACAATTGTTAGTGACTAGGACTTGGAGTCCAACCCAAAACCTGGGACCTTTGATCTACCTATTAAAACTATCCATTTTTTAATGCCCGATTGTATTTGGTTTTTCCTATTGTGAATTTACTGAATTTACAAACTTTCTGATTTGCATTTTTGACTCAAAAGTTCCCATAGCCCTGGTGTATAATTCATCTGTTTCTATAAACCTCTGCATCTGAAGGGATTGTGTGGTTAGCATGACGCCCAGCCGCTTTACTCCTCCAAGTCAGGTGACTAATTTTATTACAAACATTAGTTTAAGATTCTTTACAATTACATGACTAAGAACAATTGTAGCCAAATGTACCTGCAGGACACTCTGAAATCATATTACAATTATGTTAAATATGAATAAAACTTTTAAATGTTTGTTATGATTTGCCAAGAAAAGAATATTTAAATCACATTTGTTTAAAATAATACATGAAATTAGGCTATGATTTACTATTATTTTTCAATAAATTCTTGTGAAAATTATGATATCAAAATATGATCAAATGTTGTTTTATTTATTTATAAAATTCAGCTTACCAATACAGGTGCCTTCATTATCTTGATGGTAACCAGCTTTACAAGAGCAGACAAAACTGCCAGGCTTATTAGTACAAATCTTATGATTTATTGAGTTGCAAAGATTAGGATTTACCGTACACTCATTGATATCAATTCTACAATCTGGTCCCTCCCATCCACCCATACAATAACAGGTTCCATTTGTTTTATCACAGTAAATCGTGTGATCAAGATCACAATCACATACACCACTACAGCTGCTCCCATAAGAACCTTTTTGACAGTCTATTAACAAAAAAAAACAACAACATTTGGAGTCAACAGAGAAATAAAGAATCATAAATACAATGAAACAAATTAATATATTTTATAAATATGTATTTTAAACTAATTTTTTTAGTTGATTATGATAAGTAACATTTCCTTTGAATTTTTAAAAAAATTGTAAATGTCAATAAATTCTAATTTTGTGAAGAAACAAGTTGACAAAAAGACATTTATAGGTTAAATCACAATGAACATTTAACTAAATGCAGGGTACTAAATATTTTTATGAGAAAACTGCACAATCATATCATATATAGAAATGAATATGTTTGTTTGTATGTGGCAAAAACTTTTTTGAACTAAGAGAACAAAACTTAGCACAAGTCTTTCACCACAGTTGAAATATACTTAGGTAATTATTTTTCTTTAAACTGTCAGAATTTAGCCAATTTTTCTTTTCTTTTTTTTTTAAACTGAATAGACACTGTGTTAACATTCATTTCAGAGATGACCTGTTGACTGTTGGCATTCTTGATGTGCATGCATGAACTACTTCAAGTATAACTAGTGATGTTTTGAAAGGGGAAATAAAAGGAATAAAAACATTTTAATTTTGTTGTTGTTGCACTTTTAACCCTGAGTCCCGTATCTTAACAAATGCTCCCTGATGATGGGAGGGAGGGGGGGGGTTATTAGGTTTTATTTAGTTAAAAAACATTTGAAAAAATAAATAAAATGATCAATAAAATAAAGTACTAGGGTGATGTTTAATTTTCTTCCTATTAGAAAAAATTTTCAATTGTGAAAAATTATATTTTAATAAGTATACATACAAATTTTACAATCTCTAGGACAGTTATATATGTGTAACGTTATGGATTTTGTATAACGCTATGTAGTTAAACGTTATGTAGTTTGTTGATATTAAGTTATGTAGTAGCCGATATTCTCTCTGGTTTTACTTCAAAGATGGTAGCGTTCAGTCTCGTGGCACTCACACACACAAAACACCAGTAATAAAGCCAAGTTCCACGATTCAATAATATTTATTTAAATAATAGTAAAACACATATAAATGCACTCAAGTGCCGAAATATTCACAAATATGCTTTAGAAGAATAAACGTTGACTGTGTACTGTAAATCTTCAACTTATCTCTGAATGTATACTGTCTACTCGTATGAGTAAGAGTACGTATATTTAATAACTTGATTTCTCTCTGAACACCTGTATACTGTCTTATCGTATAAGAGTACGTATACTTAATAACTTGTCAATATATGTATACTGTCCTGTGGTAAGAGTACGTATATCTAATATGTATACTATTTTATACTGTCCTACAGGCAAGAGCATGTATATCTAATATGTATACTGTCTTGCGGTAAGAGTACGTATATCTAGCATGTATACTGTCCTACAGGCAAGAGTACGTATATCTAATATGGTGTCTTGATGTTTCTATCTCTATCGTCGGTCTGTCGATCTATACGTCTGTCGATCTGTACGTCTGTCGTCGGTCTGTCCAAATTTCATTTACCTCTCATATTTATGTGATTGTGAATTATCACGTGCACCGAAGCCCCAGAACTTTTGATTGGCTTCCCAACATCCTTTCTAACTCATCTACATATTAATGACTCTTATTCCAGCCTAGGGATTGGTGCGGCTAAAAACTCACCATGGGCTAGTATTCCTTTGTCTGCCTAATTACATCTATCGTCACCTACCTCTGGGGGTCATAACCTGTGGTGACAACCAATTTTACCCTAAACAAAGATCAACCACTGGAATTCTAGTTATCAAAACATCTGACTGTATCCTGGACCCATGAGTTTGAACAGTGTTTCTAAAATTGTATGGATCTATCTAAAGCTATTGTTACAATATGATTTGATAAAAAGGTATCATAATATTTATAGATTACAAACCTACATAATTTTTAGTTAATATTTGTTCTCTTCAATAAACAGCTATTGTTAAATTAACTCAGTTTACCACAGTGAAAAAAAAAGTGTAAACTATGTCAGGAGAACAGAAAACAAAGAGTGATTATTCTACCTGGGCACGCCCTGGTCCCGTCTAATTAATAGTGAAAACTAAAGAAGAGAGCTTAGTTTGTATAGCATTTTTTCAAAATATGAGAATAAAGTAAGTTAATAATCTACATTTTAAGACAATAAAATGAAAAGCAGACCTTCACAGCTGATGTTATCCAATGATAAATGCTGGCCTAGGGGGCAAATACAATGAAAACTGGAATTATTGTCAGTTTCTTCACAGCCCCAGCTGCAGCTGTTCTTATCACACAAATTTATATCTGTTGAATACAAAAAAAATAATCAATAGACAAGCATTCAGTCGATTTTTAAAATCAGCTAAACATTCATTATGATGGATATTAAATTATAGAAAAAATATTATCAGCCAAACGAAAAGGCAAAATGATATTTGTTTACGTGTGTGAACTGAATAAAATCGCTTTAAGAATGTAAGTACAAACTAAGTTTAATTTATTAATCTAATTATCAGGCTAAAGATTTTAGTCTGAGTGTATCAAAAGACCACGAATCATTTTTTTTTTTAGATATATGTTATTTAAGAATTTAATTTTATGCATATATCACAGCTGTCTTGATGATCTTCACGTTTATTAAGTCTAATGAACAATCTGGTCCTCGCCAACCAGGGGGCAAGAACATGTGCCCTGTATATTATATTATCATAACTTTTAGAGATGGGGGATTTGCAAGTACGACTCTTTGAACAATTATTGGCATCAGAACAAACTGAAATTAAATAAGAATCACTTTTATTATGGAAAAATAATTTGACCGAATCATTTAATGGTCACTAATATAAAAAAATTACATTCAATTGTTTTTTTTTATATATGCACTAATTAATTACAAGTATGGCTCCACCCATTTATCCTTTTATGATAACATAACTTTTGTTAATAAAGTACTTCGGAATATTTTTTAAATGTAAAAAACATTTTCTATTTTATTTAAATTTAAAAACTGGCAGAAGTAATAAAAAGATTTTCCACAGATTGCCAAATACACATACAAATTACATCAAACATATATCATGTAATTCACATTTTTTTAAAAAGCTATAATGTCATACAAGAATAGGAAAATTTAGCAATATACATACAATCAAATAAAAACGAGAACAATATCAACATATGTACAACAAGCAGACAACAACATTAGAAAAAAGCAACACTAAGAGCTGAAGAGATCAAAAGTTAGTTTAACACACAATTATAGATACAATGCTGCTGCAGATTATGATGGTGCTGTTAACAATTATAACAAAAAGCTGTAACAATCTTGTTACATGTATGAATATGAAAAATTAATTAAAAAATTCTGATGAAAAATAAAAGCATTGTATATCATTTTCAGATTTGAACTTTTACAATGCACTTTAACTGTTTTAATGTTATGAAAGTCAGTGTAATGAAATATTCGGTATGGCAAAATTTTTTTTGGCCCCTTCCCCTTTGCAGTCAGTTGATTTTTTCAATAAGCTAACAATTCAGCATGATAGATAAATAGAAAAAATTTACAGCGGAAAGAATAGAAAAAATAACTTGTTGTTAAAGTCTGTGAAGTGAATAAAATGGCTTAAAGTACAAACTAAGTTTATTTTATTAACCTAATTATCTAATGTTCACAATATGTAAAATTATGACAGAATTTTTTTTTTTAATTACCAATGCAGGTATCTCCTTTATCTTTATGGAAGGAAGGTACTTAAAAACATTTTAAAAAGAACATTTGCATAAAAAAAATTATGCAGACTTTACCCATCAATAAATTATCATAAAATATGTCCTAGAATTATATAGCCAAAAATAGGTTTTAAAGTCTTTTTTTTTTTTAAGAACAGTCAATGTCTCATTTTTAATGGATAAATTATTAGAAAAAAACTGGAAGTATACATGTATAATAGAGATAAAATTCCTACCAACACAAATTTTTCCACTTGCATCAAGAGTATATCCAGGTTGACATAAACATATAAAAGAACCATTAGTATTGACACACAGCTCATGTTTAGAAATATCACAGCTGTCTTTATTATCTGTACATTCATCAATGTCTAATGAACAGTCTGACCCATACCATCCAGTTAAGCAGGTACACATGCCACTAATTTTATTACAAACATTAGTTTTAGATTCTTTACAATGACATGACGTGGAACAATTGTAGCCATATGTACCTGCAGGACACTCTGAAATCATATAACAATTATGTAAAAGTGTTTGTTATGATTTGCTAAGAAAAGGATATTTAAATCACATTTGTTTAAAATAATAATTAGGCTATGATTTTTCTATCATATAATATTTTAAAATAAATTCTTGTGAAAATGATTTTATCAGTATATGAGCAAATTAGAGAGCTGCATCGGAGTCAAAATCACACCCAGTCCCACCCACTCCTGCGTTTTCAAAACCAGTCCCACCCGCTCCCAAAAGAAATTCCCCCCAGTCCCACCCGCTCCCGCGAAAATTTTTCCCAATCCCACCCGCTCCCGTGAAAATTTTTTCCCAACCCCACCCGCTTCCATCAAAAAATATTCTATTATAACTCATAAATAATGGTTTAAAAATTTGTTTGTAGAAATCCTCTCGAAAAACATACATGAAAAACATTTAAGATAATAAGTAAAATAAACAGTTCTACAGTTTAAGTCCATGTAAAAATAAGAGGCCATTAACACTTTCTGGAGATTTTTTTCTTTCTCCACAACATTACCCAAATGCCTAAAACAGTCGTGGCATAAGGCAAAATCTCATTAACAGGAACATTCCCATATTTTGCACCAATGTTTATCAACTTTGCAGCCAATTTTAGGAAACAACAGCCTTCGACAAATGAAAAGGGCCTGATGTCTTTAGTGCACATTGAAACAATGGTGTTTGTGATTTCTGTTTTCACCCGAACTGGAACCTATTTAACAATCTTCTCTTGACTTGGAATGAAGCAAGTCATTGATGTAATTTTTGGAACTGGTGATCTGTTTTTACAAAATTTGAGATGCCTCCACAGACCATTCATACTATCTCGTGCCTTCCAAGTTATAATGGTATCGCATCTTGTACATACCGCGAATGGTACATCCTCACCATCCAAGCGCAAACAATTGAAACTTTCCCAAATATTGCTCTTACCACCTTTATTTACGTAAAACTGAATACGCTTGCTTTTGGGTAAACTAAATTTTGAATATTTGCTTTATTATCCATTATTTGAAAATTAAAAAATAGAATTAGAGAAGTAAAAAACATTCAGATTTACATTTAAATTTAACGAATGGAAAATCACTTCAAAATATAATAAACTGCGCATGCGCATTAACGAATTAAAAACACAGAGTCAAAGCGAAGACTATAAATAAAGAATCACTTGTTCATTTTTAGTATAACCACCTTAAAAAAATAAATTAAAATATTTAAGCGACTTTTTTACTGGCACTTTTTAAAGAAATTTCAATAGCAATCAAACAAAACCCAAACCCACATACCTCCCGATAAATTTATTTCCAATCCCTCGGGAGTCCCGCGAATCCCAATCCCGTGCAGCTCTCTAGAGCAAATATTGTTTTATTTATTTATAAAATTCAGCTTACCAATACAGGCATCTTCATTATTTTGATGGTAACCAGCTTCACATGAGCAGACAAAACTGCCAGGCTTATTTGTACATATCTCATGATTAGTTGAGTTGCATGGATTAGGATTTTCCATACACTCATTGATATCAATTCTACAACCTGGTCCCTCCCATCCATCCATACAATAACAGGTTCCATTTGCTTTATCACAATACTTAGTATGAACACGATCACATATACACAAACTGCTGCAATTAGTCCCATATGTTCCATTTTGACATTCTGTAAATTCAAGAAAAAAATATCTACTAAAAAAAAAGAATGTTGAAAAAAAATTACATTTATAAAAGTAGTTTTTTAAACAAATATTCTCTATATATCTTGATATTTGAATATTTACTTTCATTTTTTTTTAAGTAAAATAAAGTTTACTTTTCTGAAAGAAAAAAGTGGACATTGTGAGAATTGTAAGTAATACATGGATAAGTATAGCAATAAATATTAAAAAAGAATAAAGTCTGTGTTAAACATTTTTTGTAAAATGCACTTTCCAATAGAAAGCTTGATACAATACTTGATACAATAAACAGAGAGGTACCAACTAGAGTTCCTGATGTCCCATCAAGGACTTAATTTGTTAACGGACAGAAGAATGAATAACTTAAAAAAAAAAGTGCATTTTGAATAGAAAATGTTAAAGAAGCCGAAATAAGTATATGCTACAGCCATTGTTTGCTAGACAGCCAATGCTAGACATTAACTGGCGAATGTGAACATTGACAGGGTGCTACCGGCCATATGTGAAAGTGATGATGTGAACAGTATCATATGAAAGAGATAGTACCAATAACAAACTTTTTTGAGTGTGGTGTAACAATAAAGTAAAGTAAATATATTGCAAACAGATTGATCACTGGGCTTGGCTGACTGCCTTTTTCTTTTTTTTTTAATTTGAAAAGATTTAGTTGAGATTCATTGGTTCTTTTGATACTAATTGAGATAATTAACACTGTTAATTTTTCTTCTCTGAGCTGGAATAGGATTATATTTATTGCCAACAGATTAGCTCACTTAAATTAGTCTTCTGCCACAAATTAAAATAGTTTGTCTGATTATGTGATTTGCGTGTAGTGAAATTTCAAGTTGAGGTGATTAATATTATATCAAAGATATTACTGAAATGTACACCAGATAGCTGCAAATGCGAATATAATAATGTATTTCTAGATGTCAGAAAAGTTTGTCTTGGTGCAAAAAATGTTTTCATGTTTTCAGAGAAAGATTATTTATCATTTAAAATTCCATTACATGGAAACACAAAAAAAAATTATATGTAAAAAAAAGGGTTGTCTAAATTTTTTATGACAGTTTCTTTTAATTTCTTTTAATAATGGATGACAGAAAAAAAAACGTAGTTTTTATTATCTTAAGAAGAATCAAAAGAACTCCAATTCTCAACTAACGTATGTTAACTATGGCAGAACTTTTTTTTTGTAATTACCAATACAGGTATCTCCTTTAGCTTTATGGAAACCAACTTCACAGGAGCAGGCAAAACTGCCAGGCATATTAGTACAAATCTCATGATTAGTTGAGTTGCATGGATTAGGATTTTCCATACATTCATTGATATCAGTTCTACATTCTTGTCCCTCCCATCCATCCATACAATTACAGGTTCCATTTGTTTTATCACAGTAAATTGTGTGATCAAGGTCACAACTACAAGTACTGCTACAGCTGCTCCCATAAGTTCCACTCTGACAGTCTGTTGACAAAAAAAAAATTGGAAAAAAAGTATCTTAAATACAATGAAACAAATTAATTTTACATGTTATAAATACATATTATAAACACATTTTTTCCCATTCATAATGATGAGTGACATGTTCTTTGATTTTTTTGTTAGTAGTAAATTTAAATAAATTCTTTATTTTGTGAAGAAATAAGTTGAATCATAATAAATATATGACTGACTAGATTCAGAATGCTTAGTATTTTTTTGAAAAGTTGCAGAATCAAAATAATAAAATTATCTATGTTTGAATGTGGCAATATTTTTTGTAAACAAGGAGACAACAAACTTGGTATAAGTCTTTTACTACAGTTGAAATATTCTTAGCTAATTATTTTCAGAATTTGGCAAATTTTTTTTCTTTATTTTTTTTTAAGAATGAATAGACAAACTGTTAACATACATTTTAGAAATGACCTTTTGGCTGATGGATTTCTTGATGTGCATGCATGAACAACAGTATTTAAGTATTACTAGTGATGTTTGAATTGATCATTAAAAATAAAGGAATTAAGGTTATGTTTAATATTCTTTCCATTTGATAGAGTTTTTCAAATGTGAAAAGTTATACATGTATTTCAATAAAATGGATGACTTTATCAAAAATTGTACAATCTCTAGGACACTTATATATGTTTTGATAAGAGGTATCATAATATGCAGACACTTTAAACCTTTATAATTTTTAGTAGATATTTGTTCTCATGACTTGACAGTTATTGTTTAAATTAATTCGGTTTTCAAATAAGTGAAAAAGAGTCAACTATGTTTGTTGAATAGAAAACAAGGGTGATGGGTTTTTGATGGCCATGAGATAAAGCACTCAACTGTCAACCTGAGGGTCCCTGGTTTGATCTCCGGTGAGTACCAATGGATTTTACGATCCCCCTCAATAATGTCCATGTTGCCTCAATATCTAATGCACTATATACTATAATGGGGATGAAAGAAGGGCACCATAAAAACCCTCCTAATAGTGGCATTATAGGATTTAAGAGATTTAATCTCATTTTTATGGGGACTTCACCACCTGGTCTTGTCAGCGCACTCGACTTATAGTGATTTATAGTGAAAACTAAAAAAAAAAAAGAGCTTAGTTTGTGTAGTATTTTTTTCACAATTATATTCATTTTAAGATAATGAGATATTGAGCAGACCTTCACAATTAATGTTATCCAATGATAAATGCTGGCCTAAGGGACAAATACAATGAAAACTCGAATTATTGTCAGTTTCTTCACATCCCAGGCTGCAGTTGTTCTTATCACACAAATTTATATCTGTTGAATACAAACAAAAAATAAATAGACTAGCAGTCAGTCGATTTTTTAAAAATCAGCTAATTATTCATCTTGATGGATATATAAAGCAAGAAAAATATTTCCAGCCAAAAGAAAAGGCAAAATGATTGTTGTTCAAGTCTATGAAGTGAATAAAATGCCTTAAGATCTGAGAGTATCAAAAAACTAGGGATGTGATGGAGCTGATGAAAATCCGCATCAGTCGGATTCGGATTTGGCAAATATAAATCCATCGTATTTGAATGCGGATTCGGATTTGGGTCAACACTTGGCTAAAAGGGAGTATACCAAGGTGTCAGTACCTAAATATATATATAATTCCAAATCTTTCAAATCATTTCAAACGTCATTCCAAATCATTCAGAATCATTCCAATTGTAATTCCAGTTCATACCAAACCATTCCAAATCATTCAGAATGGCATTCCAAATCATATTTCAAATGTCATTCCAAATCATTTCAAACGTCATTCTAACTCGTTTAAAATCACTCCAAACGTCATTCCAAGGTCATTCCAACTCATTCCAAATGTCATTTTAACTCATTCCAAATGTCATTTTAACTCATTCCAAAAGTCATTCCTCCAACTCATTCCAAATGTCATTCCAACTCACTCCAATTGGTCACACATAACCAGCTTTTCGCCATTCCAATCCACACATCCACTCCGCCATTTCAATCCGCATATCCATTCCAAGGTTTAGAAAGCTCAGATGAAAACAGTGTTTGGCGTGAGGGATGTATCTAAAATATGTTCATGACCAAACACGACGTCTAATCTATGGACAGCTGAGTAAGGGTCCAAGAGTTTAGTTTTATCTGTTTTCTTTACTTTGGGTTTTCGAAAGTCTCTAGGTTTTTAAATTTTAGTTACGATTTCTACGGCCGTGTTTGATCTGGAAATGGTAATTTTTCAAATTCGAATCCGACGGATTTAAAAAAAAAAAAATCCGTCGGATTCGAATTAGCTCAAAAAAACGTCGAAGTTCGAATGTCGTCAGATTTGAATTCGAACTTCGTCACATCCCTACAAAAAACCACAAATTACTCTCAGCAATTTTTTTTTCAGACTTATGCTAGTTAAGAATGTAATTTTGTGTATGAATTCTGTGGAGAGTAAATAAAAGTCAAGTAAAATGAGAAACATTTTTTAAGAGCTTTAGTTGGTTATCATGTTAGTGTTATATTTTAAGCAAGATAACTAAATATGCAACAGCTTCATAGTTTAATTCATCAGATAAAAAGCAAATTAAATCATTAGTATTCATTCACTATATTATTTCATGTAATAATATTGTTTTATCTTCAGCACATTTTACCATTACAAATTATCATGATAAAAAATAAACCCATTTTGACAAGCACAGTTAAATGAGCCTATTTCATTAATACATATTTCATGGTTTGATGATGAACAGTTGTGGATTAGCACGGCACATTCATTAACATTTGTGTTACAATTTTCTCCAGTCCATCCAACTGTACAGTTACAGAATCCATTTATTTTATCACAGTATCTGGTGTTTGAGAATTGACATTTAAATTGATGTTGACATTCAGAACCATAAGTTCCATTACTGCATTATAAAAATGATTTTAAATAATGACCATATACTAATGAATACTTGTACATATTCTGTGGACGGAAAAAATAAATATCATTGTGTCATAAATTATTGGTCTCATTTATTTTTATTCCAAAAATTACCAATGCAGGTATTGCCGCTATCTTTATGAAATCCAGGTTGGCAGGAACATACATAACTGCCGTCTGTGTTTGAACAAAGCTCATGATTGGTCAGGTTACAGAGATTTTGGTTTTTGTTACATTCATTGATATCAATGGAACAATGTGGTCCTTCCCATCCATCCTTGCAGTAACAAGTTCCATTTATCTTATCACAATATCTTGTGTGATCAGGATGACAGTTACAGGAACTACTGCAATTTATCCCATAAGTTCTATATGGACATTCTGTTAACATGAATAAAAAAAATTAGATAAATAATTAGAACAAAAAGTCTTAGAAAAAGAATAAAACATCTGAAAATTTAGACTATTGACATATGTATTTTCATACAAAAACTGGTCATTAATTTTAATATTTATTTTGACTTTCCTACAAGTATACCTTATTTATATGCTTAACAACTTTATACATTTCTATGTAAAGGGACAGAAAATCACTTCAACTTTGCTCTGGCATTATGTGTCATTGAGAAAAGTTTCATCCATAAACACTGAGGCAGAATATGTAGTCATGTACCCAAAGAAGACTAAAGCTCAGTACTATTTTTATCAACTCTTTACCCTGTAGTTTGATAAAATGTTAAGGCTACCAGATATTCCACTAAGGTTTTTAACAATGGGAGAAAATACCGCCAGGGTTACAGTATTCACCATGCTCTTTTGATTAGACTTTGTATTCCACAATGAGAAGTTGTCTTTTTCTTTGACACATCACAACATTATTTTCAGTGCATTTACAGGCCACACTTTAGTATTTTAACTGGTGAGCAATCAACATTAATACAGCAAAAAGTATTTTAATTTTCTGGAGGCATTAGTTCAGCAAGCTAGTTCTAATAATGATACATTTAAAAATACTAATACAACTGATGGTTTATCAAATAAAAATCAGAGTGAACTACCAAATGATAAAGATGACAGTGATGATGATACAGGCAGTGAATCATTGGGTTTAGAAAAAACTAATAGTTAGACATATTTGTTAGATTCAGATCCCCATCACATGGAAATTATTTTTTCTTCAGGGACATACCCTGATACTTTTAAATTCAGTCCAAACTATTAAAGTAGACACAACTGATTCAAATTTTTCCTGAATTTAGAAAGAGCTGAACAATCCAATGTTTATGATCAAAAGAAAAAAGTTAGGAATTTTAATTAAGACTTTGAATAGGACATTGAAATTTGAATGTTCCATGCATAGTACTATAATATGTCTTGAATAAAATATGAAACAAAATCAAAATACTGTCATATAATTGATAATTAAGGGTTTCATGCCAATAGAAATGTTTAAAATAAGACCAGCCTTTAATTTACCTCTACAGGTATTTAAAGTTAGGGTGTCCTTTAAAGAGTAAGTCAGAAGAAAACCCCAACCTATGCAGTGCTGTTGTGATGCCATTATTTTCTTTTAGACTCCATTTAGCTCAAGGACTACAGTGTTATTTCGAGAATATGCATGTTAGTACCGTAAAGCATTCAACTTACGACTTGAGGGTCCCCAATTCAAACTGCAATTAGAACTAAGAAAATTACAAAACTTGATCTCCTTATCTCTTGTGGAAGGCCTTGATGGCCATAGCACTATTGGTTATGGTGGAATTGCAAGAAAAGAGTGTGTGTGTGTGGGGGGGGGGGGTTAATCAATTCTAACTAGAAGATTTGGGATTTAAGATTGACAAAGCTATCAAAAATTTTTGGAAAGCTGAAACATTTTTATATCAGCTTGAAACACTGATCCCTTTCTGTAAACTATTTTATAAACTGTGCCCTTCCTTGAAACTATTTAATAAACTGAATTCTTCCTTGAAACTATTTGATTAACTGAGCCTTTCCTTAAAACTATCGGATACATTGAGTCCTCCTTTGAAACTATTGGATACACTGAGCCCTCCCTTGAAACTTTTACATCATGTCTTACAGAAGGTTTAATTGTCTTTATATTTATTTTACCTTTGCAAACTTTTTCTCCAGAAACTAGATTCAAACCAAATCCTTCATCACACATACAAAAGAATCCACCAGGAATATTGACACATATTTCATGAGCTGAATAGTTGCAACTGTGTGAACCATTAGAACATTCATCAACATCAATGTCACAGGTTTGTCCTGTCCAACCTTCCATACATGAACAATTTCCATCCAGTTTGTTACATTTCTGATGATTCAAGCAACTACAGTGAAGGGCACATGATAGTCCGTAGAAGTTTTCTGTACAATCTGTTGAAATAGATGTCACCTAAATAAAGTTGAACGGTCAAATAATTGTTTTAAAAAAAAAAAAAGTGTTTTCATGTAGTGAAACAATGACCAAATATTAATAGTGGTTGAAAAAAAGATACAAGACTCAAGACTGGTAATTCAAGTACTTTTCCAATACAAGCAGTGTACCTGGTGTTGCAAAGGAAAAAAATTAGAAGCCTGAACATTACTATTGTGAATTATGACAAATTTATTATCAATGGTGCACACTTTTACTCAAGTGGTATATTTTTGAAAAATATCTTTTAAGACTAAGTTCATGCTATATTTGATAATGATGTTAAAAATCAAGCAAATCAAAGGAAGAAAAAAATCCTTTACTCCAACAACTGAAATTTACCAAAAAAATTAACTTTTCTTGCTTATAACTATTTCAGTAGTATCTTAAATCAACTCAAAATGAATGAAAACCAGTGTACAACTATTTCAGGTGTACGAGAATAAACTAGATTTAATGAAATAAGTAATCATAAAGAGACTCATTATTTATATAAGTTTTATTGTCTATACAAGTATTTAAAAAAAACGCCCTTACTAGGACTAATAAGCACTATTAATCTTAGTGAGGCTATATGTGTAATCAAAGTAAATATAAATGATTTATAAAAAATCACTTGAGTTTCTTTAAGAAAATGGCATATTGCAACAGAAAGGTTTTTAATACATGTATATATATTTTTACATTTCAAACATAAATTACAAATATGAAATCTGTCTGTATCTGTGTAGCTGTAAAAAAAAAATACATATTGAAAAATTAGATAAAATTCACTTTTATTTAGAGAAATTCTGAATATTTTTTACAAAGCAGTTTTTTTCTTAGTTGTTCAAAATATTTTAAATTAGCTAATGTCTGACTAAATGCAAAGTCATTTCTGGCAAAAATAGATGACAAAATATTGAGATGAGTAGAACATGTAGAAAACACTTTGAAAAACAAAGAACAAATATATCCTATAGACTTATACATTTATGTATATGTATAAAGTTATAAAGGATGAAACTGAAGAGGAAGAGTAACATACAGTAAAACACTTAAAATGCTACAGCGATGTTGATGATGAAGTAAAATGTAAACAAAGAATCTTGTAAATATCATTAAATATTTTAATGTCAAAATTGATCAAATTAACAGATAATTTTTTTCAAATCTTTTATTTTTATATGTATATATATTGTTATAACTGCTTCAAACCTCCCCCCCCCCCCAGCCGGGTTGCACTACTACCCAGAGACCTCCACCTTCGGTTTTGGCATGAAACTGCTGATGCAATCATCATGGGTGGTCTGTATTTAAAAGGAACCATACTGTGATTCATGAGACACTCAGAGTAAGGATCAGTAACTGAACAGCCAGTCACAAGCAGAGAAGACACACAAAGAGACGAGTACCAGAGATGGACAAATACACACCTAGAGGGGACACAGAGCGCAGATGAGTGCAAGAACAAAGTATAGTTGGTCGCTGGAGAATGACAGGTCTGTATATATATATATATTCATTTTATTTAGCAGATTAACAAAGTTTTAGACTTGTAGCATGCTTAGAAATTGAGATGAAATTATGTACAGACAGTTCCCTGGTCCATTTAAATTTTGTCACAACCCCCTCTAAAATGTATCCACCACCCAACAGTGAGTCATGGTCAATACTTTGAGAATCACTGATTTAATACATTTTTATAGTTAATTCAGTTATCTGCACACCAAAATGTAACTACATATGAGCAAATAAAAGTCTTATAAAATGCATAAAAGAGATAGAAATAATTGCTTTACTCAAAACAGCATTGTTATGCCAGAGAAAAAGATTTTCAATATAAACTCAATTTATTGTAAACATCACAGATGTACATCTCATAATACATTCTTAGCAGGATGTGGTGGCAGAGTGATAGACTGTTAGCTGGTCATTTGTTGGTTCTGAATGATGTTCTTAAGTCCACCCAGTCTACTTAATGGGTACTTGACATTTGTTTCGGCAAATTAAGAGGAATCACAGTAGCCACATAATACATAGAATAGACGTGGCCACAAAAACAGATGAACTCTACTTCATCTGACCGCCCGATGGTTTGTATAGGCTTTTTAAAGGAAACTTGTTATACATAATTAAATATTATATATCAATAATTAAAATTATACTAAAGAACTTAAGGAAAGCGATTTGTTAAATATGTGTATTCAAGAAGCTTACTTTTGTAAGACTCTTAAATTCTTACAAAAAATAATGTAGAAACTAAACAAAAAATGATATTTTTTAAAACAATAATCTTTCGCAATCAGTGAAATATGACGAAGCTGAGAAATAAAAATGGTGCCAACGTGTTATTTAGACAGCAAAACAGGCAAAAATTTAAATAACTTTAAAAATCAAAACAAAATTAAATGCTTTCAGTAAGTTTTCTAAATTAGTAACACAGTAAAAACAAAGGTAAAGTTAAATAAATGTTAAATCTAAATGACATATAACTTATCTTTCTTTCATACTGAATGTCAAAATAAACATTTTAGCATTATGGTAACATAATTTCATTTCTACCTTGACAATTTCCGTCAACTAACTGGGTACCAGGTGGGCAGGAACAGATATAAGAGCCAATAGTATTGTTACATATTTGTCCACTGGGACAAGGATGATAAGTCAAACATTCATCTACATCAATTGTACAGTTTGGTCCAGTCCAATGTTTATCACAAACACATCCAGTTGTAGAATTACATGTTCCATGACCATTGCAGTTACAATGATGTAAGCAGTTTTTTCCATAGTATGGAAACAGACAAGCTGTCGTGAAGGAAACAAAAACTGCCACCATTAATTTGAAAACAAGTGACATGAACAAGAGACTGATAAGAAAATCTGCATTTGAAATCAATAAAATTTATTAATTATTTTTATGGGTTAAGCTTTATGTGAGATTTTTAAGACAGAGCTGAAAATTTTTATTGTTTACCTTCACAAGTATGGTTATCAGGATGTAACATGAAACCATCTTTACAGGAGCAAGTATAGTATCCTTTTTCATTATGACAAACTTGACTGCATGTATGGCTGCCAACTGAGCATTCATCTATATCTATTAAATATTTCAGATACAAAATACAATTTCATGTATTTGCCTTATAAATCTTATATAATGCGAAGAAAGCTTGCACTATTGAACAATGAATTATTTAAAAAGGAAATGTCAACACAGTTTGATCCAGTTGTAATGATAAGACTAGAGAGGAAGAGTGATGAAAAACTTATTTTAGGCAAAAAAACTGAAGTAGAGTTGATAAAATAATTAGGGCTGGGAAAATAAATTAGAAGTTTCAGTAATTAACAATACATGCATTAAGAACTGAGACGTTTTGTTTTACCAAGATTTATAACAATGTCGATAAATATTTTATTTGATGTTATAGTGTTGATTGCATTGTTCTTTTTAAAGTTAGCTATTTATTTTTATACTGCTTGCATTTACATGTTTATTATTATGTCACTGATTTGTAGTGACAGAAAAAGGCCTGTTAATTATATGTGAGGCTGAGTTCAGTTTTGATTTTATTTCCCAGTAAGATACCAAGGAAATGCCTGGTGCACTTTACCAGCCTTTACTAACAAAAATAAATAAATAGAAAAATTGTTTTAAAAAAAGCAGAATATTGATGTTGATGATGAGAAAATGACCAACCACTGCAGCTTCCAGTTTTATTTACATCCAAACTATATCCATTGAAACAATCACAAGTTACATTAGGCACTGGATTACAGATTTGTTCACAAACATGACATTGTGAAGTGTAATTTGAATCTGAAAAAACAATAAAAAATAAATAGTCAGCTATAAATAATTTAACAAAGCAGTGAATTAGAGGACATGATATTTAAATTTGAATAAGTAGTTACAGTGAAATGTCGCTATAACAAAATTGACGGACTCGAAATTCGTTCATAATACTGAAATTTTGTTACACTGAAATTGCGACAAATATAGCTTTTAGCTTTGTTACTTACCTCTAACAGTTGTTAAACTAAGGGCTGTAACTCGTTTATTTATTTTAACAATAAATCAAAATGACTCACTTCCCTTAATTTGTAGAAAACCTGGGCAATGTGCCTATTACTGCTCTATTACTCATATTGTCTCATTTATTAAACAATGAAATAACTAAAACAAGCAATTTAAGTCTTTTCCGTTTCGGACAAAGGACATTTTAGAGCATTTTCGTGTACGGCTACGGTTACACCGGACTGAATCCGTATTTTTTCCGGGTTACAGCCATAAATATTGCTCCACGCGTATAAATTAGGATAAATTTAGAGATGGGAAGTAATCATGTTGAATAACTATTACAAAGATAAATAATGATTACGCCCCTTTGATTAGCTTTTGTTATTTATATTTAAAATATAAGCAAAAACGGTATACAAGAAACTCTTATATTTTGGCCCTGAGAGGTCAGATCGCGAAATGGACTTTTGATGTACACTTGGCAGGCCAAGACCTACAAAATGATATATACATCATGGGTCTAGGACTTATGGTTGCTGAGATATAGGGCGCTCCTTTGTTAATATAGCTTATATTGTAAAAAATGGTACTTAATACGCCCCCATTTTCGGCCCTCAGAGGTCCTATCGCGAAATGCACTTTTGATGTACACATGGCAGGCCAAGACCTACAAAATAATATATACATCATGGGTCAAGGACTTATGGTTGCTGAGATATAGGGCGCTCCTTTGTTAATATAGCTTATATAGTAAAAAACGGTACTTTATAAGCCCCCTTTTACGGCCCTCAGAGTTCAGATCGCGAAATGAACTTTTGCTGCACACATGGCAGGCCAAGACCTACTAAGTAATATATACATCATGGGTCTAGGACTTATGGTTGTTGCGATCTAGGGTGATGACGGACAGACAGACAGACAGACAGAGAGACAGACAGACAAAACGGGGACAATAGAGCATTTTTTTTCGAAAATGCTCTAAAAAATTACCCGGATTAGATTTTATCATAATTAGAAAAAAGTATAGTTAAATGGCACAAAACAGTCAAATAAATCACTAATTTATTCTTGGTTTCCGGTATTATTAATTAAATACAGGTACCAATAGTTTATTAACATCTTGGCAGAATGCAGTATTCCGTCCATCAAGTCCCTACCCCAAACTATAAGATCGCTATTTTCTAACTAAATAATATTGTTAATAGCCTATTTGCAAAATGCGACGACCCTCAACAATAATCAAGCCCCTACCAAAAGCAATAAGATTGCTTTTTACTAAAACTATCAAGTTACTTTTTAAGGCACTTGTCAACTGTTGATGTTCGAAAGAACATTGCTTGGCTGGCTAGATGTGAAATGCTAACCATAATTACTTGCCGACACACACACACCAAATCCATTAGGTCTTTCTCTACCAAAACACAAAGTTATACTTATAAGCGTCTGGCTTCTTTTTCAGTAGTACACCCTCCCCTAACACAAACGTAACTCTGGTTTATTGATTTTTTTTAATCCTGCAAATATGTGACATTCCCCACCCCTCCCCCCATACACGTGGTTGTCTCATGAGTTTTAGCTTTTTTCTTTCTCCTCTCCTTTCCCACAAAGCTAAAACACTCCTCCTCTTATCTCTTCCCCCCACCCACCCGCTTGTAGTTGCGTAATTGTGCCGTCCGCTGTCCTATCCTAAGTTGACAATTGACTCAATACTGCACCTGGTGGAATTTATTTTTACTATCCTTATCAGTAGAGGTTAAAGTTTACCATAACATCTTACTCCTATCACACTCCCCCCTCCCATTATCTAGTAAATGTGAATGTTGTTGAGCTCAATTTGACTTGATATTTATAAATTTGCAGAATTATTTTTTTTCTTTTGGTAAGGGGATAAAATTAAATATCGGCAAAAGAGCTATTTTTTTTTTGCAGTACTGAAAGTATGAAATTTATTACAATGACACTTTTTTAATAGACATTATACAAGCGGAAAAAAAAAAATTCGGTGTACTGAATATTCGTTCATTGAGGTTAGTATTAATGACATTTCACTGTTTTGGTTATAAAAGCAGAATCTTCCCAATTAGAGAAAAAGTAAAAAAAAATCTATAAATAAACTGTTGCATTACCAAGATCACATGTTGTGTTGTCCTTATTTAAAGAATAACCTTGCAGACAGCTGCAGTCATATCCTCCTGGAGTATTGCTACAAAGCTGCTGACAAACAGATGGCTTGTAATTACACTCATCTATATCTGTTGGGAAGAAACTATTATGCTTACAATTTTATAATATAGAGAAAAAATTATAGTAGATAAAATTTAGGTACAGAACACAAGTACATACCTTGGCATGTTTTTGAATTTTGATCGAGTATGAAGCCTTTATTACAAGCACAAGTGTAAGAGCCCATCATATTTATACATGTGTTTTCACCACAAATCTTGGGATTGTTTGAACATTCATCAACATCTGATTGTAGTCAAACATTGAAAGATGTAATAAATGTTCTAAAATGTTATAAATTGTATAAGGACAATAATATAACTGTGTATGATTTAGGATACTGTGCATTATTTATCAGTTTTCAATTGAAAATGTATAAAAATAAGAATTACAGTCCTTATTGCTAATTTTAAAAATTTTAATTAAGATACACTAAAAATCACAAAAACATATAAAGTAGTACAAGAGGCTAAAAAATTATAAATTTAATGGTCCACAGGAATAAACTTGTGAATTTAGTGATCAGCGGGAATAAAACTAAGTCGTTCGATGCAGTAAAAATTATATATTCAGCAATCTGCAGGAAGGTTCCATTGGCCTTTCTGGGACAAACAAAGTGTAGAATTCATTTGACTCTGAATGTACTGTGCATTAAAGGATTGTGTGGATATCACAACACACAGTCAGCTATACTTCCCTATACTACCATTTAAAAGCCGGGTAAACATGGGAGACTTTAAACTTTCATCTGAAAAATATTTTTGGTTCTCATCTAGAACCGAAACCAGGACACTCAGGTCAACAATCGAGCACTCTGAACAGCTTGACTATCTGGCCCCCCAATAAACAAGAAAAGATTCAGTGGTCAGTGAGGTTAAAAAGGTTGCCAACCACTGCGTATTACAAAAAGAAAATAACTATCACTTCTTAAAAAAAATGAGAATCAATAAAACCATTTTATTTTTACTTTTAAAATTAAATACAGATTAAAATGCTGCTTACATTTAATTTCATACTCAAACACAACCTGTGGAAGTCATCACAATAATAAACTAAATGGTCATCCTAACAAACACAACCTGTGGAAGTCATCACAATAATACACTAAATGATCATTCTAACAAACACAGCCTGTGGAGGTCATCACAATAATAAACTAAATGGTCATCCTAACAAACACAACCTGCGGAGGTCATCACAATAATACACTAAATGGTCATCCTAACAAACACAACCTGTGGAGGTCATCACAATAATACACTAAATGGTCATCCTAACAAACACAACCTGTGGAAGTCATCACAATAATAAACTAAATGGTCATTCTAACAAACACAGCCTGTGGAGGTCATCACAATAATAAACTAAATGGTCATCCTAACAAACACAGCCTGTGGAGGTCATCACAATAATAAACTAAATGGTCATCCTAACAAACACAGCCTGTGGAAGTCATCACAATAATACACTAAATGGTCATCCTAACAAACACAGCCTGTGGAAGTCATCACAATAATAAACTAAATGGTCATCCTAACAAACACAGCCTGTGGAAGTCATCACAATAATACATTAAATGGTCATCCTAACAAACACAGCCTGTGGAAGTCATCACAATAATACACTAAATGGTCATCCTAACAAACACAACCTGTGGAAGTCATCACAATAATAAACTAAATGGTCATCCTAACAAACACAACCTGTGGAAGTCATCACAATAATAAACTAAATGGTCATCCTGAACATAAAATACTAGTCTTACATTTACTGTCACAGTAAATGTAGGCAAGTAGTAAATCCCAATCATATTAATAATATTGTTTTAAGGATAACCATCTGGGAACTGTAAAAGTATTTTTGGGGAAATGGAAAAAAATCAAATTAGTAGCTTTGGGGGGTGACTGATCAACTAAAAAAAAAAAAACAACTGAAAGTTATGATAAAAACTTCACTGAAGTCAGAGCCTCTGTTGCTTTAAAGTGCCAATAAAAGAACATGAAAAGATTTACACTACCATTCTGTAGTAGATGATCAAACTAGGTTTTCTTAAAATACAATTATCGAGAGTTTACCAACACATTTTCCATTCAAAGCTTTGTATCCAGCTAGACAAAGCCCACACATATACTGAGGTGGGGTAACAGAGTTCAACTCAGTGCAGTTCTGCCCCAGTGAACAAGGATGAATTTCACATGGGCCTTGAAAATTCTTACAATCAGTTCCTGAAATAGAAATATATTTTGACATATTTTAATGTGCTGAATTTTTCTTTAGCTACACAAAAGTAACAATAGCAGAAATGCTTTTTACCAGTATAAGGCGCTTTGCAGGCACACTTTAATCTCCAGAAATGACCATTAATATAATCCAGGTCATCATTTTCATTAGGCGCACATGTTCCATGATTGTAACACTGTGAACAAACTCCTATATTTACAGTCACTATTTCACTTGAGGCATTATGGTCATCAACTGCTCTGAGTCTGTTCAAAGAATAAAAAAAAAAGCTTTACATAACAGAAATAGAAAATAGTCTTTGACATCTGCAAATGTCTAAAAATTTCTTTAAACTTGAAAGATGAGTAGATCACTGGCTCCTCAAATCAGACGAATGCTCCTTTTTTAGTCTTTAACAGTACCATGTGGCTTTTTTTGTACTGTATGCGCTATTTTTCTCCAGGATTAAACCTTTCTCTCTCTCTCTGGCCTTTGTAGACCAAGGCACTATTATTTAACCGAGATTAAAAAAAAAACATCAAAAGTTAAAGTTTGTTCCACAAAAGGTTTGTGACTTAGGGCGTTCATAGCCCGAGGCTCCCATGTAAATTCATACCTTACAATTACTGGCTTGTTTGCATGCGGAGTATATTGTAACTGATAATTTGTTATGGTTATGTTGGCTTCTGTGTTGTCTTCCATTAGCTCTAGCTTGACATTATGATGATCTGAATCAACCACATGCACATCAAGCACTGCAGGTCTTCCATCATTTACTACCCACAGGCCATTAGCATCCAAATTTGAAATCCATATGGTGGGTGGATGGTTTACTACAAAAGAAAGATTAAGCTGATGTTAATTATATTTATTGTAAATCTAATTGTCTTGTCCAGTATAAGTTTATATAGACATTGAGTTTGAATCATTATTTAAAATCATTACTTATCAAAACATCGCAAAAAATATATCATGATTTAAAATCAAACTTATAAAAACAGTTCAAGCAATATAATGTTTTTTTTTTAAATCAATGAATATAATCAGGGCTAGATACAACTATCATATTCTTTACATTTCATAATTATACAGCTGGACTTTCACACTAATTTCATTTAAATTTGCATTTGTTAATGCGCTTTATTGTCATGCACTAGGCCCCTCACTATCGCATTGCAAGCACTCCACCAACTGAACTATCCAGCCACTTCACCTCATTTAGATTACAAGTCTACTATTAGAAAATTAGAAAAGCTGTGGGTATGAAAACAATTGAAATTTAATAATGAGCTGCAAAATACTGAGCCAAATTAATGTTGAGTCTATGTTTTCGATTTCCGTCATTGCCCACGTTGCCATGCGGTGTTGAGTGTACAATGTCGTTGCCCGCAGATAAGTTGCCCATTTTTTTCAGTGAATTTTAAGGCATAAATTTTTCAACTTATATGCAGTATCTACGATAGCTAAACTTCATAAAAGAAAACAATTAATTTTAATGAGAAATTAATTTTCCTTTTCTTAACATTACTTCATATATAAACAAACGTGTTATTACATATAAACTTTAATAAAATAAAATCTACCATTTATAAAAATAAGAAATACTAAGTGAATGTAATAGTATTTTTACACCAAAACTCATCTATATAAACAATAGCAGTGTGGGTTCTGCGTTAAATTGAAAGTAAAGAATTAATACAACAGTATTCTAGTTTAAAATATTAATCAGACTCAATTCGATATTTCTTTTAAAAATCTACAGTTTTAAATAGTTTCTGAGGTTTTTATTATGAAACGTAAATGTCCCAAATATTAAAAAGTAATGATAAAATATTATCATTCAAATTTATGTTGTTTTGTTACAACAGATAGCATTTTAAAATCGATAAACTTAAAAAATAGTAATAATCCGACTATGAGAACAGCGAGCGGGGGTCATAGTGACTAATTTCGTAAATAAAGTTCTCTTTAAAAGTCGAGCTAATATAAAAAAAGAAATTCTGCTAATTTCTATACAATTAAGTTCTCAGCTCTTATAATATTTCATTTTTTTTTAAATGACAAAATACGATAATATTACAAGTCAAGTGGAAGTGCAAATTAGACAAGCAATCTATTATACAATATAATTATATATTATAAAGTGACGAGGTGGCTGAATGGCTAAGCGGCATATTTTTTTTTTATGCTGGCTATCCAGGTTCAATTCCTCTCATGGACATTATGTTTTTTTATTTAATTTTTTTTTTTTAATAATTTTATCTTTTTTGTTGTTTTAATGAAAAGTAACATACAACTAATTAGATCTCTTTGACAAAATTTAAAAACTTTTTTTTTAAATTGAAATAATTTATCCTTTAGGTTACTTCAAGGAAAAGAAACAACAAATTAGATTTTTAATTTTGTTCATAACTTTAAAAAATATTTTTAAAATATGTATCCAAGCTGAACAATAGTCTATCTCCATATGTAGGCTTTGCAGGTTACAGCTAGTATTTAAATAATAGATTAATGACCTTTTTAATAGCTCATTTAGATTAAATTTAATTTAGATCATACAAGGAAAGAAAAAAAAAACACCCTAGATAATAAGGACTACATGATTGGTTGAAATAAAAGAACCCGTAAATTTATGTTACCTAAATCTTCAGCTACAGACTTGTATCTGTTATTTAAAGTCCTTGTATTCTCTGCCAAATTTCTATCATGTGTAGCAAAATAATCAAACATGCAAAGTTTATCAGATTGACAGAAAGACATTTCAACTTGACTACTGCTGACTTGACTGGCATACAGAGGTACAAAATTGTTGTGATTGTATTGTGCCTGACTATCACCATTTAAGTACTTGAAGATAGTACTGCTTGATGATACAGCCCCTAAAATTGTGCAAAACAAACATAATAAATGATTGAGATAACACATTTATAAAAGCATAATTCAAAATTAATAATGAAAAAAGTGAATTGAATTAAAAGACAAGCATTTCAACAGCAATAAGTTATTTTCACTGGTGAATTATGGTTTTTTTTGTATACACAAGGAAATAGATTTGGACATTTTCATATATCAACTGGTCAACTACAAGCCCTAAATACCATGAGCAGAATATAAATATATGATTTTTTTGTATCAATGGAAAAATTGACAGATTGAGTCAAGAGCTATGAAAATGATATGCATGTACAAACTACAGCAGAACTAAAGGTTTGTCTATTTTCATCATTGTTTGGACATAAACTGCAGTGAGATCCTATCTCTGAATATTATTTCAAGTCAGTTGCCAATTAAGTGTCCTTTCTAAAAACCCACCAAAGACAAGAAAACATTAAATAAGCATTAATCTTTGGCTTGATCTCTCAAGGTACATGCAATAATATGCAACTAAGCGGTCTCATAAAGATTGAAACCCATAGCCGAACATGCTAACACCTTCAATGCCACATTGATAAACAGACCTTGTGTGGTTCATATCTCATGCATTAAGTCCAATGCAGATTTTAAAACTAAAGAGATGGGGTTACAAGGTTTGGTGAAAGTAAATTTCTTAAATAGAAATGCTTGACAAATCTTAATATTAATTTTAAATCATAATGATGGCTGATGTATAAAATCTATATAATAGAGACTTGATGCAGCAAAGACTGCATTCTGACAAGATGTTAATTAAATAGCGGTACTGCTAAAAAAAATGCAAATCGCACAGGGCACCACAATAGCTATTTACAGCTCTGTGGTTCGAGTTGTTAATAAATGATTAGTTTAATTTATGTCATGATTTAATAAATGAAACAATATGACTATTATAGCCGTTTTAGGTATATGCACCGGTTTCTTATAAATTAAGGGGAGTAGCTCATGTGGAATAAAAGTATAAAAAAATTAATGACTTATGCCCCTTAATTCCATTGAAGTATATGTCATATTTTTAGCTTCAAATCTTTGGAAACAGTATAAAACAAAATATCTTTGCATTGATACCTAAAAGTACTGTATCCACAAACTAAGAACAGAAAAAGACTGTTATGCATATATGGTTGTCAAATCCACCCCCTCCTCCAAACCCCTGACTCAGTGTAACAAAATTTCAAGTTTCCGTCAATTTCGTTATAGTGTTATTTCACTGTACATATATGTTAGACTTGACTTTAAAATATCCCTTAAAGATACTTTGCATTTCTTGGTCCCTTTTTCATCTCATCAAGCAATAATAACTTTTTTACTATCAAAGTAATTCAACAGCTGGAGTAAAAAAAAGTGCACTTTAAAGCATAAAACTAAATACTATACAGTAAATTATACATATCCTTTTTTATGTTGCTAGTTAATTTATTGATATTGTGATCTCAAGTATAAGGGAAAGAATATCCAATGTAATAATTAATTGTCAAAGGCCAAAATGTAAATAAAATAGCGCTTACAATCCTTGATATATAAGCACTTACAATCCTTGATAAATGCAGAATAGATAACTTGATCTTGATAGTTTGTATGAATGCTTGAACCATCAGGATCTTTGAAATCATCCCTGGGATCTCCACTGTAATATCCCAACAAACCTTTGACCTTTTTATTTAGATGATTCCCAGCTTTCACTTCTAGTTCAAGATTCTTAACTCCAACATTTACAGCAAGAGCTACCCCTGAAATCAACATACATAATTTTACATTTTCAAAAAAACCATTACATCTTAATAAGCTTTTAAATATATCACAATGTCATTGGGTCTATCATTGATTTGTAGAACTAAGTGATCTATTGTGCAAGAAAAAACAACAAATTTCTTTATGATCCTGAAAACTTCAATTATATGACGGTTACTAGTAATTAAACTCTATGTTTTCCTTATTTAGGTTGTATGTTCTTCTTGGGATGAATAATTTCTCTTTTGTAACAATAAATACATTTTTCATCCTGTTAACCTTTGTTTTTATTTTGCTGTTATTTAATTATATATTTTATGTAAAGCTATAAAAAAAAGCTTATTTATAGATATGTATTTTCACAGAGTTTATAAATATTTATTAAATTTTATCTTCACTCAAAATTTAAAACTATTACCACATGGAAACTTTGCTATGATGAAATCTTTATTTCCTCTCACTTCCTTCAGCACACTAATGTTAGCGTTGGACAATAAAAAATTAGATTCTCTGTAAAAGTCTTCAGTTAAGTTCTTTCCGTTGACCAATATGTTCATTGCTAGTGGTGAAAATAATTTTTTGGAGAGAGAATGCAAAGATAATTGTATATCTTTTTTATCATACAAATTTTATATAATTACCACTGATTATATATGTGGGGTTACACATTTCCGTGCAGACTTCATATCTCAATGACCCATCTGGATTGGATGCTTCCCTCCCCTACTTCCTACATTACTGAAGGCTTCTTATTTTTTTTTGTAATATTAATGCAGAATGGAAGGCACAGGAGCCGCATGAGTGCTGTTGTACCAGTGTCCTGTGGCGTTTGCATGGTCCTGACTATGAGAGATATTTGAGCTGTCATTTGCTACAACTTTTGTCATGGCTTGACACTGGAGATGAAGCCTGGTTCTTTAACAACCCGGAAACGAAGAAACAGTTTATGATCTGGTCGATGAAGGGAGTGCCTAGTTTCAGCCAAAAAAGTCATGATTGCTGCTATCCCTCTGAAGCCAAATGGGAAAGCAGACTAGTATCATGAGAAGTGCCTGCCAGAAGTTATGGATGGGATTCATAGGTGTCACTACATGGTGGCCTTAAAGAAGCAGAGGTCCAACCACAACAGCGGTCCAGCCCACAATGCAAAGTCTACGGTCCATTGCCGGGTAGGATAAAGCCTGAATGTCTTGACCCCATCATCCTATTACCTTGACCTGGCCACCTGTGACTTTTGGCTCTTTCCATGGCTGAATGAGCCCTTGAGAGGCTGCCGCCTTGAAATCAAGGATCAGCTTGATGTTGTTGTTCTGTGCGAGCTGTACAGTTTCACTGCTAAGGATTTTAAGGCCTGTTTTGACACATGAATAAAAAGGGCTGAGAAGGGAGAACAAATTGGCAGCGATTACATTGAGAATGTGTCTTCCTAGCCTCTAAGCCAATGAACATGAGAAAAATGTTGAAGAAAATCTCTGATGTTCAGATTATTGTAAGTCTGTACAGAAATATGTAACCCTAAGTATTAAACAAACAGAGTAATCACTATCCTCTAATACTGGCTAAAAAAGCCTTATTTTTCTTATTATTGGGTCTCTTTAAACTATTTTTTTTCTATTTCAAATTCTTTTAAGCCAAAAAAATCTATTAAAAAGTTTTTTTTGCTTTAAATGTACACGTTTTATAAAGCCTTATTATATTAAAAAAATTAACAATTCATATATTAAGTTATGTTTTTAAACAATTGTATTTTAAGTTATATCTGATATGAAATACTAATAGAAGGCCAATAGAAAATAATGATATAAAATAGCAAATGAATTTAAAATAAAGAGTCTGAAAAACTTCATCAATTTAAATAAATACTGAGTGACTGACTGTGAGTCCCTAATT